>JAOEHY010009263.1:23238-51041 GCA_025447955.1 Psilopsiagon aurifrons
CCTTCTCTTCTCCAGGCTGCCCCAGCCCAGCTCTCAGCCTGGCTCCAGAGCAGAGCTGCTCCGGCCCTCGCAGCATCCCCATGGAATCCTCTGGGCTTGCTCCAACAGCTCCACATCCCTCTTGTATTGAGAGCCCCCGAACTGGATGCAGGACTTGCGGGGGGGGGGTCCACAAGAGTGGAGTAGAGGAAGAGAATCCCCTTCCTCAACCCGCTGGTTGAGGAAACCTTGTGCCAGGGTTTGACAATGTGGGTGAGGTGCAGGTTTGCACCTGGGTTTCAAAGCAGTCATTGGCTTGGAAGAGCTGGTCATGGTCAGGGAATTGTTGCAGCCGTGCCAAGCTCTGCAATGCGAAGTTCTGCCTTTGCTGGTGTCTCACAGGTCCTCCCTTTCCTGTTGTTCCTTTGCAGCACTAACGCAATATCGTTGTTTTTTTTTTTGTCAGCTGATCAATCCTTTTTATTTTCATAGCTTGTCCCACTGGTTTTTGGGGCCCTGATTGCTTTCATTCATGCAACTGCCACAACGGAGCAATGTGCAGCCCGTACGATGGAGAATGTAGATGTACTCATGGTTGGACGGGGCTCTACTGCACTCAGCGTAAGCCTTTCAGAGACACTGTTGTGCCAGGGAATCTGTCAAAGTATGTGCTGCTACCTCGTGTCTCTTCCAAGTATTGCAGTCTTCCCTGTTGACCCACCTGCTTTTTACTTGTGATGCCTTCACATCATCCCAACGAAAATAGTCCTGAAGCTTTCCAAGGTGTTTTGTGCCTTTGGCATTGGATAAGAGGCGCCAACCATTTAGATTGATTCATTGTCAGAATTTGCACAATCAATGTCCCTGCTTGTTAAAATCCTAGTTTGTGTGGTCTGATTTCAGAAAATGTTTGAGGTTTCTCATCCTATTAGAGCCAAATTATCATAGAATCATAGCTCTGTACAAAAGAGGAGATCAAATTCAGGCGAGCCTTTTAAGAAGGCTCTTTCACTTGCAAGTACTTGACTGATCTCTGGCCTTTCAGAGTTTCTGTTTAACCATCTTCTTTCACTTCGTCAAAACGTGGCTTGTATAGATGGGTCAAGTTTTTGTTCTTCTGAAACATTTAAGAGGCAATTCGGTAAGATATGAGAAACACTACTTCAAGAAAATTGGCTGTCGTAGTATCTCTGCATTTAGATGATCAAATAAATGTTATTAAATATACAGAGCCTGAACATCCGTAGATTTATAGGCTTGCATATTTTGTGCTGATAACACGTCTGGGTTGGTGTTTCAGCTTCTCTCTTAGTCTTTCCTTATTCTGATTCCTGAAAGGTTGCCCAGCTGCTTTTTATGGGAAAAACTGTGCCAATGTTTGTCAGTGTCAGAACGGAGCAGACTGTGACCACATCACTGGGCAGTGCACGTGCAGGACTGGATTTACAGGCAAACAATGTGAGCAAAGTGAGTAGCTACATGACTTCCTTTTTCTATTGCTCCAATGGGGAAGGGTGTAGTTCAGAATTCTTTCCAGAAACAGGCTCTTAAATGAGGTGTTGATGTCAGCAAGGCAGCAGCCCCAGGCACCTTATATAATCCACTGGGAGAAGGCAGCATCTCCTGAATGCTGCATAGTCCAAGAACAAAGAAATACAGTGAAGCCTCTGCACGTTAGGCCTTTCCCTTCCAGCCTAAAGTTAGGGGAGGTAAAAGCAGGTCACTGCACCCAGTGCTGACTGGATGTAGCCTTCCCAAACAACTTGTGCCTAATTAATAGAAAAATGTAAGCTGCCTCACAGAATCCTGGAATAGTTTGGGTTGGAAGGGACCTTAAAGGTCATCCAGTTCCAATCCGTGATCATCTTTTCTTTTGCACATACTTGCACTCAGCAAAGCATGTGTCTCAGGACCAAGTTTGCATGCTCGTGTGGGTGGTTATATCTGGCACCATTGTAACTCTGTAAGTTTTAAGGGCCCAACTTACGGTGAATTTGTGTGCACCCCTACTGCAACCAGAAATAAACCAGGAAACTAAAAGGTTCCATAGCACACTTGCATCGTAGCAGAATTTACACAAGAAGCTCCATTGATAATTTGACTTTGTACGAAGCCTCAGGTTTTCTCCATACCACAAATGTAATTATTTGTTCTTCTACTGTTTATTCTAGAAGCATCTCTTCATCAAGGCTCCTTCTTTCACAGAATCCTGCTGAATGGGCAGTCACACTGCATTGCAAATGAAATGCCTAAATGCAGCTATCATTTCTGCGGTGCAGTCCAAAACTTTAGGCCTCATTCATTTTAAGTAGGCTACGGGCTCATACCAAAGTAGCATTGATGGTGATAATTTTATTTTTCCTTGTTTGAGGATGTGCAGATGGAAGAAAGAGACATAACTTTAATACACTGCAAATCATTATACAGATACTAGCTACTGTTTACTACTTAATGTTAAATTTTGCCTGCTATGAATGACTTGGAGATTGACATGGGGAAGGTATCATCATGCTGTGCAAAACATTTGCAGTGACACACAAGAAGTCACATCTTAAAACAATCAACAAAGAGCCGTTGCAAGTGTGCATGCATTCAATAACGTGCCTTCTCCATGGAAGTAAGTAGGATGTGACGGAAGTTGTTTCTTTTAATTTAGAATTGAATAGTGCCTGAAGAAGTATAGTAAGCTGCCTACAGATTTATTGTAATAGCCCATCGTGGTAACTGTGTGAATAAATTTCACAGCTGGACATTCAGTCATTTTGTCTTTGATAGAAATACAAAGACAGGATAGAAATTTCTTCTATATTAGGAACCCTAATACAGAAGCGGAGCAAGTCACACCATTCAGATTCGCAATTCTGTAATTCCACCTGCAATGTTATATTCACCTTCTAGCCCGAGTAGGGATAAGCATGAAAGCATGTGAGATTTATTTGGTTAAAGTCTATTGTGTTCACATAGAGGTACATTGAAACTTTTCTTTCCAGCTTCCCCAAATACAAAGTTGGTGGAGAATGCTATGCTCTTTCAAGATGTTGTCTACAGCTTCTGAGCTCCTGCCCTGTTAAATTCTGTACAAATGATGTATATTTTTTAGGCTTTTAAAGCTTCTGTACCTATTACTGGTTTCATCCTTATAAAGTCTTGTATGACTTCTCCAGAAAGTTACAGTTCAGTAAGTAATACCTCAAGTTGTTCACTAAGGACATTTATCTCCTGCTTTGAAAGATTACTAATCCAACACCAGCATGTTATCCTGGAGACACTGAAACCAGGGAGACTTTTCTGCTGAATTTTCCATGGCAAGCATTTCACTCATTCCTGAAATAAATGGAAATAAATAATGAAATAAATTGGAAATAAATAATGAAAGAAATGGAAATAAATAATGAAATAAATTGGATTCTTTCCAATCTTTTCTTTGGCTTCCCAGAGTGCTCACCAGGAACATTTGGTTATGGTTGCAAACAACTGTGTGAATGCATGAATAATGCTACATGTGACCATGTCACAGGTACTTGCTACTGCAGTCCAGGCTTCAAAGGAATCCGATGTGACCAAGGTACAGTGAAATTCTGCCTGTAAAATCTCTCTCTTTTTCTCTCTCTCCCCTTCCAATGATGTACTTCCTTTAAAGAAATAGTGTTTCAAAGATGAAATGCATGATTCAATTTACAGTGTGTTATGAATTGCTTTTAACAGCGGCTCTTATGATGGAAGAATTAAACCCCTATACTAAAATTAGCCCTGCTCTTGGATCAGAGAGGCACTCAGTGGGAGCAATCATTGGAATTATTATTCTCCTTCTAATTATTATGGTCTTGCTGGCACTGTTTGTGTGGTATCGACGGAAACAGAAGGAGAAGGGCCATGACATGCCAAGTGTATCTTATACTCCAGCCATGAGGATGACTAATACAGATTACTCACTTTCTGGTAAGGGTCTTTTTATGTTAATCAAATATAGACTCACATTTCTGTATGTTGGAGAAATAGAAGCTTCTGTGATGTATAAAATGCGTTATTGAGCCTCAAAAAATGATATTTCTGTTCTTCTCCCGAATACTGTGGTCATTTAACACTTAACTGGGACAGGAAACCAAATATAACTGCTTTATATATGAAAATTTAGTTAATCTGATACAGGATATACCTAAGCAAGAAATATGCTGCATGGAATACATCAACTCCGCTTTTTAAATGCGCTGCTATTGCAGTGCAGAGAAGTTTTCCCTTTGTGAAACCCTCAGAAGACTTTTTTAGCGTGAGGAATGGAACTGAATGGGTCAATCATAAGGTTTTATTTTCGTCTATGTTGCAGTTAGTGATTTGAGGCATCCTATTTGCTGGTACTTCCTCCGGTGTGCAGCCCAATCCCCATCATTTAGGCAGCTGGTGTGGATTTTCTTCGCAGGAGCTGATGAAAGCAGGCAAGAGGAAGAGGAAGGCTCTTTAAGATCATAAGAAGTCATACTGACACCACATTTCTTGCTTCTTTCTATCTTCTGGTACTGCTATGGAGGACAGCTTTTCTCTGCAGATTGGGTAAACTTTGGAGGATGAGATCTCCTTCTTAACACTGTCATTCTTCATTCCTCTGTGGCTAGTCTCAGATAGGATGCCAGACCAAGAGATGCCTTCACTTCCTTCCTCTTTTCTCTGATCTGTCCCTACTGGGGGACATCAGGGGCTTTCTGCTGAACACCATTGACTAAACTCATATTTAGACCACTCAGGCCTGTACTAGAGCATTCTTTCTTCTGAGAGCTGCAAGATGGGGAAAAATAATCAGACTTGGACTTGCTCCCGTTGCCTCTTACTTTTTAATTTGGGCTTTGCAGGCTCTTGCTTAAGCCGCCCATTTGGGTAAGAAATAGATGCAAGTGCTGCCAGAGAGGGCTTGTCTGATCCTCGGCTAGTTGCCAGCACAGCTTGGCCTGAAATTTGTCATTTCAACATCACTTGAAGAGCCAAACCATGAACATGCAAAAGGCAACTGTGGCACATCTCAGCAGTAGCGAGGCTCCGAGTTCCGAGAGAGCAGATCGCAGCCACTAGCATGGAAAAATGTGCTGAACTTCTCAGCGATCCATTCCTTTCCTATTGGCACTGTATCCATTTGTTTACAAAGCCTGCTACACCTCATTTATTGCTGTGCTTTTCTTGTTAATGTATGTGTGACCCAGCATGCTTCAGAGGCGCAACTTCGAAATACCAGAATAAGGAGAGGAATATTGCTGGGAGTTCCTGACTGCAGGAATTGACCTCTTCCTTTCAGACAGGGGAGGAAAAAGCCCTCAGTTGTTTTTTCTCCATGTTTTTCCATGAATGGAGACTTCCCAATCAACCTGATGGTATCCCAGCCTGACACTCTGCACAAGTCCAAAGAAAGTTTAATGCTGAGGAAGGATCCTCTCATCCTTTGAAGCTGTCGTAGCCAGATGGCTTTCTTCCTCAGCCACAGAGAGAAGGCCATTGCGTTTGAAGATGCTGGTAGCCCAGGACTGTCCTTGCAGGTTCTCTCTTTATGGATATTGCATCTCCCTATATTCTTCACATTCCTTTCAGGTGCAGCCACCTATCCCAGAGCTCTTGATGCCACTTGATACTTCAGTACTTGAGGAAAAAAAAATATCTGGGGATGGCTGAATCCCTGGATATATCCTAAACATCTGAGGGATCTCATCCTTCAGCTGCATTGAACATGGGATCTCTCCTGGACCTTGGCCAATGACAGTGAATTTAATTCTTGCCCTTACGATATTGCTGCTCTGTGTTAGCCCAGTTTGCCAGGACCTCGTTCTTAGGTTTTTTACAATCTGGAACTGCACAAGGTCAGTGGTGCTGTATCCGCTTCCCTAGAAAGAAATTGAACAATGACTCCTTCCTCTTCATCTCAGTCAGTGACGGGGATGCAGAGACTGGGCCTTTCCTTTCTCCTTTCTTTCTTTCACACTCCTTGCAGCAATAAAGTTTTATCACTCAGGAAGCTGCAGCTGAGTAGGGTCAGCCATCTCTGGAGGTCACAAGATCTTGGAGAGGGAGACTGAATTAGAAATCACACTGCTCCATCTTCTTCTCATTATAAATTGCCTGCAGGTATCAGTGTTGTTTCAAGTTTGGGTCTTTGTTCTATAAGGGAATTTACAAATTCTAGACAAGGGCTTCTGAAAGCTCCCTGCCACATTCTGACTGTTCTCCAGTGCATTCCCCTGCTGAAACATTCTACCCATCAGTAACCTTCCCAGCTTTGGCCTTACCTGTGCTGTTTCCAGCCTTTCACCTCTGCAGAGCAGAAAGACAGAGAAGGTGCTGACAGGCATCTTCCCCATCAGCAAGTGGGCAGATGGATACTGAGACAAGGTCACAGATAAGAAACAGAGGCTCACAGCATGGATGGATGGATAGCGTGTGTAAATGAGTGCATTTGTGGGTTGCAGACCATGCTGAAGGACAGTAGCAATTGCATAGAGATAACAGGGATTTCAACCTTCACCTGGACTTTTTTATGCGGATTAAGCACAGAATACTATGCAGATGCAGTTGTCCAATTAATATAATCCCATGCAAACCCATGGACTTCAGCAGAATTCCACCTGAGCAAAGACTGCAGTATCCAGTCCTGAACAGGTTGTACCATTATGGCAAGCTTGAATCATCACTGTTGTTCTTTTGCTTGTTTACTCCTGTTAGGGTAGTGTTATTATTGTTGCTTCTGAATAGAGTCACATACACAGATCCCTGGCTCCTGGAGGCAGTAATTTCTTCCAGCACATTAATTTATTTCTGGAGGATGTTTTTGGTCTTTACGTCTTCAGCTCTTCTGATGCTGATAATCCATGCATGTGTGAGAGAGATTATAAGGAAGAGGAACCCCCTGGGCAGCCCGTAGATTCTTTTGCGTTTGTGGATGAATGATGTGGCAGCAAAACAAACACTCTGCCCAGCAGCCAGTGGAAAAGAAAAACCATCCATGCTGGGAGAGCTCAACCACACCGCACGTGGATCTGAGAGCAGACTTTCCCAAATGAGCTTGAAATCAAAATGGTGCTCCCCAGCACGAGAACAGTACACTGCACCCAACCGAAGATTTAGAGGTGCAGGTTGTTTAATTCAAGGAGATGGGGACAGAAGGGAAAACTATGCAGCAGTGATGGAAAGCTGCAGACATTTCTTCTCAGTACTTTCACAGAGATTTGGTTATGGGCTGAGGTGATGCTTGAGGTGTTTGATCAGAGTCTTGAGCTCTCAGCCTATGCTGAGCCAAAACCAAAATAGAGCATCATGGATCCCGCACCCTAGACAAGACATTTACAGAAGTGATCTGCAGACGATGTGTAGTAGGAGGTGGCAGCAAACCTTCCTGCTTGGAATCTTCGGCCACCCCACTTACACCCTGTATGGGTGGAGAAGATACAGAAGAAGAAAACAGTTCCATTTTGCATCTTGAGCTGTCTGGGTGTGTATTTTATGCAGGGTGCTTACTTATTCCCTGTTTTCATGGCTGGCCTTGTGCCCGATTTCCACGCCTGCCTGCCCTTCTGCCACTGCAGAGCGAGGACCAGGGCTCTTGGTGTCACCACACAGCCCTGCTCAGAGCACAAGCTCAGTCTTTCAAGTGACAGCACCCTGGCCTTCATCCAGACCTCCTGGGTCTTCCACTGGAGCAGCCTCAGGCTTGAGGGGCTCACAGCCGGACTTTGCCATCATGGCTCCCTTCCCAGGGCTGATCTCCCCATGTTAACATTAACCTTTGGGCTTTTTTTTTTGGTTTAGTTTAAATAATTTCCTTTCTTTTAAGCATTTAAGTCTCTGCATACTCTTCAGAGCAGAATAAAATTCTCATCTTTGAGAAGAGAGAGGTTTTTCTGGGTTGTTTTATTTTATTTTTTAAAATGGATAGCATTAGATTTGAATGTGATGTATTTCCAGCCAGCAGTTATAAGAGCTTCATGAATAAATGTGTAGAAAATGGACTGTGCTATCAAGGTAAATCAGCCTGGGTAGGTACTTAAGTATCGACCATATGGAACTGTGTAGAAGAAGTAATTCTGAGTGTATGGTGCTGCATGCAATGAAGGAAGAAAAGATTTTTGGTGATGTAGCCTTGTGTAGGAGCCCAGGTTCATTAATTCAGTGATGTGCTACATAGCAGGGCAGGCTGGTAGGCTTTTCCTTCTGCTCTTTTCAGGTACGCAAAACAAGCTAGGGCCAGATAAGCTGGGTGTGAGCTTGTAATGTGTCAGCTGCCTCACAGGAACTGTCGGTGTGTGCCCTTATCTTGCAGCAAAGGCAGTGGACTGTGCCTCTTCCTTGGAGCTGGTCCTTCTTGCCTGCAGCTGAGAGAGGGCATTGACAGATAAGGGAAGGGGGAAGGCAGAGCTGAGAGCTGGTGTGACTCAGCCATCAACACTCACCTACAAAGCAGAAAGACATGGATTCAAGTGTCTATATTTAACTGAGAGCACAGGTTGTGAGAAGGATGGATGAGCTCTGCTCCCCTGGGGAGCTGCCAAGCCCTCCTTAGCAAGTTCAAGGCTGTTTGTGAGCAGCTGTGTTTGCCATGGGCACAGAGTGTTTGGGTTTCAGCCCCAGTTCTCATTATCCTGAGAGTTATCTGTTTCTTGTTAATTCCACTGCAAATATCACACAGTTATAGTGAGGGGAGATGCAGAGTCCTGGCAGCCTGGCTGCTGTGCTGGGCAGTGGGTAGCTGAAAGGAGTTGGATGCAATGACTGTAGCTCTGGAATCACATCCTAATCCAAGATACTTTGTTAGCAGCAACCTCAGAAAATAGCTAGTACTAAAAGGCTCTGCGCTTAGTAGCAGATAGAGCTGACCTCCGAAATGGCTCTGCATGTTTCAGCAGAAAATAACTGCTCAGTCAGGTATGCATGTGCCTGGGCAGTGTCCTCTCTCAGCTCTGTGCCAGAGCCGTCCTGGAGTAGACACCCTGCAGATAAAAGCACTTATTCGAAACGGGATATTTTGCAGTAAATTAAGCTAAATCTAGATCTCCACAAGATGTCAGCAAAGCAAAGTGCATGCTCACTGGAATGCAAACGCTGAGGGCAAGGAGAGGCTGATGGTGACTCCCGCAGGCAGTGCCAGCCGGGTCCATGTCCTTCCTCACGCATGTGTTGCCAGGCTTTGTCAGACGTCACTAGTGATGGGTACAAGCAGCCACCCCAGCACCTCATTACCCTTTTTATGTGAAAGTGTTTCCTGTAGCTAACCTTTCCACCTACAGTTTAAGCCCATGATTTATTAAAACCCACTCATTTACTTCTTACAGGGCTTGGCTATTCAAATGATGCTGCTTCTCATCTTTCTTCTGATGGTACCTTGAAATATTTATCAATTTATTTATCAGTTTGTTACTAAGCTGGAACCTGCTTGGGATTGATGTTTTCATTAGAAGTGCCAGTGTAAATATGATGCCTTTCTTGATAAATTACTTTGTTTGGTAATGTGTTGGTAAGTTAAAGTGTGGAAATAGATGAAATGTCTCTAAGCATAACACTGTAACTGCCCAGGTTTGCCTTTCAGTGCTGCAGCTTTCTGGCTTTCTAAGTCTTTGCACAAAAAGCGATGTAAAATGGTTTGGACTCCTTGGTACGGTTATAGCACCTGAATTTCTAACATTGACTACCTTTTCTGTATCCAAAAAGCTTTAATGAATTGTTTCATGACTCAGAAGGTTATTCACAGCAGTAGCTCTTACATGTGTTTAAGCTAAGCAAGAAACTGTGTTGCAGAGCATGCATTTCCTGAGTTTTGCATTTCTTTCCTCGCCTGCAAAGCAGCTTGGACTGCCAGGAATTACTTTTTAAGACCTTCAAAAAGATCACACTGCATTAATTAAGTAATTTGCTTTTTTACCTTATAGTAATGTTAATAGTCCAGATTCACACCCTGATAACGCAGGATAGATTTCATCTGCAGATGTTCAATAACAGCCAGTGCTCTAACAAATTGTTCTAAGCTAGATCATCTCTACCATGCTTTCAGTTTCTGAAGAATCATAATGGCTTCCAAAATACTTTGTGATGACTTGTTTTCTCCCCAGATGTATCTCAAGGTAGCGGCAGTGTACATTGTTTTTCCAATCCAAGCTACCACACTCTCTCATGTGGTGTGACTTCACGCTTCTTTACCAGTAATCTGGATGGAAACAGCTCCAGTAAGGTAGATATCATCCCACCCCACTATAGCAATGTTCTTATCAGTTCAAGGAAATCAACCAAAGCAATGCCTGTTGGATCCTCTGGTGTGCCAGCATTAGTTAACACCCCAGTGCAGCAGCTCCTGACATGGGAGCTCTAACAGACACAAAAAGGCCTGTTTTCTGTGTGTCCTCGTAATCTCTGTGCATGGTAACTGGAGTTCAGCACATGACTGTCTGGGTCAATAGTGCTAGGTGTCCAGCAACTGTAAGGTATTTTTGCTTCTCAGAGAAGATAAATAGCTAGAGTAATTATCCATTAACGTAACAAAAGTAAATCAATGCAGCATTAAGTCAGTAATCTAACTTTGCTTTGTTTCCCTGATCGGTAGACACACAAATTCCCTGCTGACACAGACAAGCAGATAGGTGCAAGAAGGTACCTAGGGTGCTTCTGAGCACTGTTCTCATCCAGGGACATTTTGAGAGCTATTCAGACTGTATTGCTCAAACATCCAGGAGTTACTTACCTCGTGCCTCTATTGATTCCCTAGGAGCATTCATGGACAACACTGTCACTGGATTCACCATGTTAGCAATACATTCAGATAGGGGAACAGTAAGACAGCACTTCCTTTTCGAGCCTTAAGAAGCCAAGGTGGGGCAAAGGGTAGGGAGAAGAGGAAAAAGGAAATGCATTTGATCCCATCAAGGTTGTCAGCTTTAAAACTGATCGTAGTTGCAGTCTGTGCCACCTTAATCCAAATGTAGCTCTGTTAACTGGAAAGTTGTGAGAACAAGATTAAAACAAAACCAGATACTATTGTATGAGACAGGGATTGCAAAAGTATATCTCCACGTGCTCCTGTAAGTCATTCCTTGGTAATTAAAAGATTCCTTGGTCAATAAAATGCAATAAAAAGGCTGGCTCCAGAGATTTCTCAGGGAGAAGCTTAGACAGATGTGTAAATACGTTTTGCAGGGTAGGTGGTCCCCTTGCATCGTGCAGTTTTGTTCCCCGAATTGGAAGCGCAAACGCTCATAATGTCAAATTGAGGATGAACACCGGGAGTGTGGATCTGGACCACTAATCCTGTTGCAGTAATTTAGATGAATTCAGGAAAGGTCGAAGCAAGCACCTATCCTGGTTTCCCAGCCTGCAGTGCCATCTTGTCAGAGCTACTTCGATTATTAAGCTGCAGGAATGGTTTAAAACCGAAGTGGTGCATTTGGACCAGCCTGGAAGCTGCTCCTGCTGTAGCACTGTTACCAGCAGTCAGTCAGATCAGGTTGTCCTGATCTGGTATTTTCAGGGCACTTACCAAAATATATGGCCTGATATTTCCTGTAGATTTCCCACCATCTTACTTATTCATGAGAATGCTTTACAATACTGAATAGCTGAGGATGGCCAAAAATAAGCTGCTTCTGTCTATGCAGTTCTCCAGCCAAGTAAGACAAAAGAGCATATAAAGCCCCTAATGGCTGCCTTAACGAGTTTCATTTCCAAATCAGTTTGCCTGGTGCCATTCCCACTTTCTCAGGGAAATGTGCATAAGTTGTACTTGGAGGAGTCATTTCTTTCTAGTGCCAGATGGGGTCACAAAGGAACCAGCACAGATGCAGGATGAGGAATCTCTGAACTGCTGAGCCAGAGCCCTGGATGTGTTTTCCGCCCTGTGCTCAAAGGAGATCATGCCTTGAGGCAATGGACTGGAGCCATTCCCCTATCACTTCTTTCAGAGAGACAGCTTGAGCAAGGTACAAAGGCAGGGCACTGGGGAGATGCAGCTGTGCTCCAGTTCGAGAAGGCGTTTTCCCTCATGTGGTCCCCCTGCCCCTCTTGTCCTCTGTTTCTGTGTCTTATTTTGCCCTTTCTCTGCTCTTCCCTTGGTGTCCTTTCCACTGTTATTTTTTGTGAGTTTTTTTCTTTCTGCTCCTTTGTGGGTACCTCACTGGGGACATGAGATGGGTGACGATGGCTGATACCAGGAGCTCAAAGGTCCAGCATTTCACTGAGGACCACGGTTTGGGAGACAGGGCTGTCTTCATAGGAAGGGAGCAGTGCCAAGCCTTCCCGCATCTCTTCTAGGACCAGTGGGAGGTATCTCACCTCCTCTTTTCCCCTCTGCCAGACAGACTTTTGGCCACTGCTCAGGACCCTACGCATGTCCTGAAGGTAAAACCTTTGAAGTTACTGAGAGACAAGTGTGAGTGGAGGCATTAAAACCCTCCTGGTGTATACAGGGCTGGTTAGTTGTGCTAGCGGAGTGCTCAGACTGGAACTCATGCAGGCAAAAAAGCAAGTGGGAGGATAAGGGGGAGTGGATGAGAAGAGACTAAAAAAGGCTTGGCTTCTTTTATCCAGCAAAATGAATGCTGAGAGGGAGTTTGATTGCCATCTATAAATACAGTGAGGTAAACACTAGGAGGGAGAAGAGCTATTTGAGTTAGATGACAGAGCTGGCATGAGAACAAATGAGGATGAACTGGCCATGAATGCATCGAAGCTGGAAATTAGATTTCTAACATCAGATCAGTGAGATTTTGGAATCGTTTCCCAGTAAGCCTAGTGGGACAAAGAAATCGGATTACAGTGAAAATGGAGCTTGATCAGCCATCAAAGTGATTATGTGCCTGGTGTTTGCAGTAAAAGGTGGCTGGACATGGGGACTGTGTGATCAAAGCCCTTCCAGCCCTATGTCCCTAAAGCCTGCTCCAGCTGCCAGCAGGAGTTTGCAGGACTGAGCTTTGTCTCTGTGTAAGGTCCAGGAGAGTCATCACTGGAGTTGAGGAGGCAGAGGCAAGTTTTTAACTAGCAGCACCTCGCTACAAGTAAATGCTTTTCCCATGTGAGTGAGCCTGCAAAGTCAGCTTGGGTGAAATGCTGGCCCAGCCAAAGTCAGTATTTTACTGTCAGCTTAAGTGAAGCCAAAATTTGACCTTTATTTATTAGCTCCTACAAGTAGCTTTGGCTTTTATTCTTATGCCATGTGCAAGTAATAATGATGCTGCAAAGAGCACCATACATGAACTCAAGTGAAACTGCCACAGAATTACTGCACCAAAACTTTTCAAAGCAGGTCCACACTCACTCCGTACGTACGTCTTCACTTCAGAGCTCTCATTGTCTGTGTTAAAGGCCAGATTTTTCAGATGCTGAGAACCTGTTGTGTTCAGAGAGGGGTCAGTGGGAACGTTCACAGAACCACTCCCCGTGCTTCAATGCCAGCTCTGTATTTGAGATCCGAATTGTGTCTGAGCATAAGCATATATCCCACGTCTACAAAAGGCTGCCAAAGCTTGTGAAGAATACTCTGTATAAAGCACGAGGCTGCTGCCCTGGTGTGTCACAAGCAAATGGAGAATTCTCACTCTGTGCCTTTGCAGAGCTTTAATTCCACCCTCACTCCCTACCGAAGGAGAACAGCATCACAGCTCCAGTCCAGGTGTTGCTGGCTTCTACAGGCACCATAAAATTCAATTGCTATTAGATGTCCTGAATGTTTAAAGCCAGCAGATTCCCATCTATAAAAAGAAGTTCTAAATTCTACCAAAGACTTCACATAAAATTAGAAACTGCAAAACAGAGACCGCTGGATATGGCCTGACTGGATGTCACCCAGCTAATAAAAAGGAGTTCAGCCACAGGAAGTATCATTAAAGTACCTTTAACTAAAACTTGTCCAAGGAAAAAAGACTACAAACACAGAATTGCTGCAGAGCGTTTGGGATGGCCATCTAAACCTGAGAAACAGGGGCTTGGACCGTGGAAACCTGAAGTCTGTAGTCAGGAAAATTGATGGCAAAACTCTTATTGATCACTGTCCTGGAGGATAAAGGATGATGGAGTTCCTGCCAGCACTTCTTTGCCTAATCACCATGGACTTCCTTAAAAACCCAAGCACTGACAAATGGCGTGGGGGGGACCAGCTTCCCACTGGAATCCATCCAGCTATTTCAGATGGGCAGGTAATGATTCGGCTTTACTCATGCTAGCATCCCGTTGATCTTAAGGGCGAAGTTGCCAGATACGAGGTACTTTTAACCAAACTGCTAAAATTAAAAGCTAGGGGGTTTTAGTGGATAAATTTACTCTGAAGTATTTTTTCCTCCAGAAAAAAAGCAATTTTGCTTCACACTAAAAATGGAAGTATCTTGTATCGTAAAAAAAATGTAAGTTAACAAATTACAGTGTGTTAAGAAATGATGGTAGCACAAAGAGACAGCTATAATCACATTTCTTCCTAATGACTGCATTCTGAAAAACTTAGAAATATCCCCAAATCATTTCATTAAAAGAATCAATTCTAGCCTGTAGCTCTTCATGCCAAATTTTAGGTTTGTGAGCTGATTTATAAATCCTGCAAAGCTACAGCGTTTAATAGAAACCCCAAGACTTTAATAGATGTGATTTAAGTGGTGCAGCTGGATTGGAAATCAGTGTCTGTGGCTTTCTGCAGGTCTGGAAATGCAGACCAAGGCTGTGGGCTCTGCTGATGGAAACTGCCAGTGCCCTCCATGGGGCTGCACTGATTTATAGGGAGTGGGTGTGGGGCCGGAACTTCAGCTTCATTCCTCCATAACCATGTTACAAACCCAGCTGCTTTTCCTCACCTTGCCATTCTTTGTTTGTTCTGACTGCCCCATCCACCCTTCCCATGTATCTGGTGTCAGTGTGTTCCCAGCTTTGGGGAAGTACAAGGAACTGCTGGATAATGAAGGAATGACTCCTGTGTTGTCAATGGGGAGACGCCGGATGCACAGTCCATGCCAGGAGCAAAGATGTGCAGTTGCAACCACTGCTCTCAGGCAAGGATTGCCTCAGAAATCATGCAGGCAACCAGCTTTATCCACTTTCTGTTGTGGGCATGCCCTGAGGAGAGGGCTGGTGCAAAGGTGCCCAATGAGCTGATGACGCATGTTACCTCACTGGGAATATATGGAGACAGAAAACAAGAAGGAACAGGTTGAGGCACTGGGATGTAGCTGTCCCAGCTCTGCTGCTGCTGTCTGATGTGAGATTCAAGGGCTGTGGGGCCACAAGGGACTGTTGTGATCATCTGGCTTCGCCCCCCACACAGTGCAGGGCAAAGAACCACCTCTTTCAAGGGCAGTGCTGGTCTGCAGCAGCAGTAGGGTCTCTTCCTACCAGAGCTGGGCTTTCACATGGATTTGAAATGGGTTCCTTCAGTGGGCTGGCATTAAGCTGTCATTGTCTCTGTGTGTATACTTATATGTTTATACATATATATGTACACATCTGTGTGTGTGTGGTCGGTGTATTTGCACTATTGTGTGTCTTGAATCTTTCTTCCAGGCTGGAGTTTAGCCCATTTGGAGCACAATTGCGTGTTTTACAAACGATGAATCCTATTTGTGTACATCTTCAGTTGAATAGCTCTAAAAATACCGTGCAGGTGCTTGTAGAGACCCAACATTATGTGAGTGTGTGCGCAGTCTTTTCTGCCTGTGCTGTCTCCTGCTGTGCTCACACCATGGTTTCTCCTGTGTCTGTTTAAGCTCGGGCAGATAACATTTGGGGTAAAACCACTGCAGACCACTGTCTGCATCCTGAGTCAGTGGAATTCAGTCAGGAGGATCCAGTCAACGAGGGCAGGGTATTCCTTTGGTTGTTACAAACCTTCACCCAAGTGAAACCCAGTTTCTGTGATCAGATAAAAGCTTCTAAGTGTCACTGGGCAGTTTGTAATAAATAGTGTAGTTGTCCTACATGTGGTGGTCCTGGAAGAGAGGAGTGTTTGCAGATGCTTTCCCTAGAGGTGAGGGAGAGGCTTCAGACCTCTGCAGCTTTATCCTGAGTGGCCCAGCTCTGGGGAAGCTCACAGGTCAGACTGGTTGGGAGGATCCTGCTGGTCCCCATTGCCCTATTTATAGTGGAGTTTTTGCCAGAGGAGCTATCCTGACCCTAAGCCCTCCCCAGTGTGGTCACTACCTAAACCAAGGGGCAGAGGAGCTGCGTGGCTGCCCAGCCCTGTGCCCTGCTCTCCTCTTTGGGTCCAGCATTTCTCCTTCCTGCTGTATTTCTCCACCTCCCATGACATGGTTGCTCCTCGCAAGCCGTGGTGTGCTCCTTGCAGCAGACTCAGCTGGCTAAACCACTAGCTATGGTGGCACAGATCAGCTTACCTAGCTGCTACATGGGACAGCCCCTTTATCCCTCTCTGGCTGTGTTTGCTTTAAGCAGGTCTCTCCAAAACAGAGTTTGGGCCCTGGCCTCTCTTTGCACAGCATCCTGCACAGTGCTTCTCACCCTGGGAACCAGCTGGGATTTTATATTCCAGTAGACTTCAGTACATCAGTGGGTCTTAAAACCCACTATGAAAGCTAAGCAGAAACTAATGAGACATCAGGAGAAAGGAAATGATTTGGTAATTTTGAATGCGTTGTTTCGATTTTGACTTCCTTTATTGTTATTCATTTACTTATAAATACAGTAAAATAGCAGAGTCCTCTGAAACCGAGGCAGGAGCTTTCCAGTTTGAAAGCAGCCACAGGAGAGCAGTGATGGCTTCATAACTTGAATTTTTCAGAAACAGGGTTGGGATTTGCTCTGGAAGTGACACTTCCTCAGGATCAGCGGATGTGAGCTTTGAGGAGAAAATGTTGAGGGGGAAATCTCATCAACTGCAGTGATTCACAGACCCTCCTTGCTGGGGCTCACCTGATCACGTAGAATCACAGACTGGGTTGGGTTAGAAGGGACCTGAAAGACCATTCAGTTCAGTCTTCCACTAGAGCAGCTTGCTCCAAGCCCCTGTGTCCAACCTGGCCTTGAACACTGCCAGGATGGGGCAGCCACAGCTTCTCTGAGCACCCTGTGCCAGCGCCTCAGCACCCTCCCAGGGAAGAGCTTCTGCCCAAGAGCTCATCTCAGTCTCCCCTCTGCCAGGTTAAAGCCATTCTCCCTTGGCCTGTCACTACATGTCCTTGTAAAAAGCCCCTCTCCATGTGCTTTGTGGTGCCCCAGTCTTGTGCAGCCACAGACCCACAAGCAGCAGCCCCTCTCCCTGCCCTGACCACCATGAGAAATGCTCCAGCGAGCTCACTCCAAGCCCCCCCAAATCCCCATCCCCCAGGCTGGCACTGCACTTGCCTCTGGTGTTGTGCTTGAGCATCACCTGGCTCAAGTGAGACTTCTACAACCAGCAGAAGATTGAAGATCACGTTGACACATGTGCTTAATACAACTGCCACCTCGTCCAGATGGCACCGCCACGCTGGCACACGCGGGGTCCCAGCTGCTGCATGGCAAGAGGTGTTTTTCCAGCAGCAGCATCTGGATGGCAGCCCTGTGCTTCTCTCCACTTTTGCTGGCAGATCTGCACAGGGCTTCATGCTTCCTTATTGCCAATGTTATTTTCCTTGAATTGAGAAAAATCTTGTAGCCATTACATCCCTTTTCCCCTAAATAAATACCCAGATGTATTAGCAAGTCCCCTTTGTTCCAAAGAGCTCCTGTCTGCATGCTTATGTAGGTGGTTTTGATCCATCCATCTCCATTAGTTACTTTGAAACTGCCAGCATGTCACTCCATGTACACAAGCATTCCAGTCGTGATCCCTGAATGCTGAAGGAAATCTGTGTTTTCCAGCATGCTTGTGTTCATTGCTTGGTGAAGTGGCTTTCCTTTGTGATTTTCCCTAATGCTAGTGAACAACTGTCAGATTCGTACACCTAAATAACTGAAATGGTGAGGCCAAGGTAACAGTCATCTCCCATTTTGATTCATGCCATCCTGGGGCCGTAGTTTTGGGTGGGAACTGTCTTTATTTCAGCATTAACCCATTATCATACTTTTTGAACAGCTCAGTAACAAAACCCTTGACAGAGAAACTGCAGACTGGAGACCCTACAGCTATCTGAATGAACTAGGTCAGTAATGTTTAAACAATCTAATCACTTTAGTAGACTTTAGAGCAATTCCAGACCCCAGTCAGCCTTTCATAAAGGCAGTAACCATAATGAAGAATATTGGTGGTGTCTTTATTTCACAGTCAAAATGGCCAATAGTGAAAGATGAAGTATTGAAGATGGTTTCCGTTACCACAAACCACAGGTTGGGAAGGAAGAGCCAATATACATTCTAACCTCCCTCCCTCAGTCGCTCTGTGTAATCATTATCAACTCATCTATAAATCTTTTTTTAAGGACTAACTTCGAACATTCAAAATTCAAATTTGGCATTATTTTTTCCTTCCATGGTTAATAAAGTTTAGCACCACATACTGGCAGGTCCGTAAAACCGGAGCCTCTGAGGGAGCTGGAGCATGCCCGGCCAGTGCAAACGAGCCAAGAGTGAGGTTTCATTGCCCCTTCTGAGTTTATTCTCCCTGGCTTCAGTTTTAACAGGGTTTTTAGCAGCTCTTATCTCAAACTCATCCAGACTTAGTGCTTTGGATGCTATTTGTTTTCCTATCTAAGCACTTGGAATTTAGCTTGTCAGTGGCAGAAAGCATTTGCCTTTTCCTTTACTGGGATTACTAACACCTTACTGAAAATTTGCAATATGGGGAAAGTGCAGTATTAAGTGCTATTATGGGATTTTTAAGGTCAACTATCTCACAGCTCACATGGCAAAGGAATTAAGACAGGGCACCACCATGCATCGCATCTTGTCACTGCTCTTTTGGTCACACACCATGCCTTGCTCCAAAGATAGGGTCTTCCCTGCATCAGGAAAATCACAAACCTGTCGAGCTTCAATGCAAAACCTCTTCCATCATTTTCAGCCATCAGTGTTTTCTTCTGTACAACAGCAGAACTGCTGTTGTGTTGATCTGTACGTATCATGGGGAGCTGGGGGGGGTGTGTGTGTGAGGATTTCCAAATGCTCCTCAAATCACGTTCATTTTCTTTTTCCCATTTTACTGCTTTGCTCATTGACTTTATTCTTATCTTGCAGTGTCCGGAACTCCCTGAGTGCCAGATTTGTCCTGCATTCATGCATTTTATTTTAGTAGCAGAAGGGATGCAAAGTGCCTTTGCAGTAAGAGTGATGTAGAAGCGATAAATACTTTGGTTAAGCAAAACAGTCACTATTTTTTCCATTGCATTTTGCATCTCAGATACTTTTTTTCCTTTTTTTCTTTGCTTCTTCCAGAATGTTTTTTTCACACCTATTGGTAACAATGAGAGATTTTTTTCTTCCCTTTCAGTATGAAAATTAACCCTTGCTTGTGCTGACTTTGTAGTGCCGAACCCTTGCTCTGCTCAAGGCCGTTTTTACTGTGAATTGTATTCATTTCGTGGTAATCCCTCAGCAATAAAAGCTGCAGATTCCACCTACGTGTGCAGATTTCAGAAGAAAGCTAAACACTTTGATTTTGAATTGAAACCAGGTAGTATCAGTGAAGCCTAATAAGTGCACATGGGGGATCTTGACCTTTAAGCTGCATCATGCATGGAAGTACTGAAGAGTTAGAGGAACCACCTTCTCATCCCACTATTAGCCTTAGTTTTTATGATGCTGATGCTCCAGCTGGGATAGCAGCTGGATTCAGATTAAAAACAGTTGAAATGGAAGTGGACAACACCTCTGCTGTGACCCCATGCAATGTTATAGAGAGAGGATGCATAGAAGTTGGGAGCGAATGGAAAGCTCTCAGCTCGCCTCCCTGGTCTTTCAGCCAGCAGCTCCTCTGGCTGAGGCAGTGGTGCCAAAGAACAGGACCTTTGGATGAACCAGGCTCACAGGAACATCTGTAGGCTTGTTAGGAATTGCAAGTGCCATAAATAGGAGTTAGAGCTGGGGGAAAGGAAATCATAAGAATATCGGTGTGAAAATGAACCGAGCCGCTCACCTGCTGAAACCTGCAAGCACAAGGAGTTTTCTTAATCCCTTTTTTTTTTTGCCCTTGACCTCTGCAAGGCATTGCTGATCAGACCTGTGCTAAAGGCTGGATGCGGTCCAGACCTATCCCAGGCTAACACCTGTATTTTGACCTGCAGCGTTACCTTCACTTCTCAGGGTCATGGTTGTGCTCAAACTGGATATAAGGATTCAGGGACTCTTCTGATGGGGACAAACTTGCCGGATCCAGGCTTAGATCCCACTTTGATCTCCAAGCTCAGGCAGAGCAGGAGAAGCAGCTACTCCCAAGCTACTCCATCAGGAGCAGGGCTGGCAGCTCAGGAGACTGTTCCTAGCAGAAGCAGAGCAGTGCTGCTCAGCCGATGGGTGGTATCGTGCCCTTCTCTTTGTGCTTGGCACCACAGCTCCTCATTTCCGAGCAATGTGTCTTTATTTCTGTGTCTATAAGAGGGTCAACAGAATGCTCTCTGGAAACACCATGTACTTTACTTGTGTATCTTGTAAAGGAGATCCCACAGGTAACAGGCACATGGGTGCTTTTATTAACTCCTCTTTGCTCTCCTCACTCTCGCAGGCTGTGCTTTTACAGCTGAAATCCCCTTTTGGTTGCTCCCCGTTTGCATCATTGGCTTTTGCTCAGCCAGGAGTCATCCCTCAGATATTTTATTTGGAAAGGGAAAGGAAGAAAGAAAGATGTTCTCTGAGGGAGCAGAGAGAGGGCTGCTTGTACCAAGGGGATAGCTTACCTGTTCTACAGGACTTCAGTTGCCAGGTTTGGGTTCTCTCCAAGTGGGAAATGCAAGGAGCAGGACAAAGCTTGTATTTTTACTGCTGGCACATTTCCTTGGGAGCTTCAAATATCGGGCTTTGTCAGAGAGAGAATCATACCTGTTAAAGGGAGTCCAGTGATGGGCACATTGCACAAGTCATTCTCATGGGTCAGTGCTTGAGATACCAGGGTTTGGGATATCTGTGGTGCCACGGAAAGGTGGCTTTGTCACCTTTGCCATGTGTCACTACTTGTTCAATGCAGCTTAGTCCCACTGATTGCAAGGAATGCCTTGTCTCTGCATTTCCCATTCACTGTCTCTTGTTGCAGAACTGGAACTGTTTGTCCTGTGACTATCCTCTCCCCTCCAGTCCAGTCTGCATTATGCAGTTGCAGAGTCCAGCTTCCAGCTCCTATTCCAAGCAAGTCAAATGTCCTAAACCACCCACTGAGTTCAGGAAAGGTTGTTATGCTCATTAGTTGGAGTGCTGGGCACAGTGGGCTGCAGCCAAAACTGGTTTTATCTGTGATGTTTCTCTAACAGCAGTGCTCAGGGCAGAGCCTGGAGTGTGATTTGCAGCACATCCCGAGTGACTCAGAGTTTGGGTCAGACCTGACTGTGCATTTTTCTCAAAGCCAAAAAGGTGGGGGAAAACGTTTCCAACCGAGGCTGTGATTTCAGCCCGCAGACAATTTAACGTCAGATTTAAACCCGGCCTTTCCTGAAGAGCCACATTCCTGCCCTGTTCAGGCCCCTTCCACATTAATTGCTTTTGCAGTTTAAAAAGTAACGCATCTATTATACATTTCACCTCCTGAAGAATGCAATGAATAGGCAAAAATGGGTCGTAAACCCACAGGATTATAAGACATAGAAGACTAAAGGCAGAATTACAGGGAACAGGTTGGGAAGGGCTTTGAGGGCTCGTGTAGCCCTCCCAAGGCAGCACCAACCCTACCTGTATCTATCTTTTCAAGCAGGTGTATCCCAGCTTTTCTCAGCCATCCTCCCCTAAGAAGGACTCTCAGTTTCTACTGCTACACTGGAGCGAGCTCTGAGTATGGCAAAGTGCTGCTTTGCAGCTCAGTGTGAGCAAGGACTGCCTGCTGCCCAACTCAGAGCCACAGGTCTGGTGCACCCAGCTGAACCCGGTGTTCACACAGCGCCTGCCCTCTAGAGGGGTCTAACAGTGAGTTTGGGCTAACTCAGAGCAGACATCGCTGTGGCTGCAGAAGCCCTTCCGCACGTGTCTGACATCTCCAATAGGACCGGCAGGAGCTCACAGAGTGCTGAGCTAACCAAACATGCTCAGAAGGTGGAGCCCTTCCCCTCCGAGCCACCAAAAGTGCTGGTTGGTATCGCTGAGGCCTCCCGGCAGCCCCAAGGCTGCAGCATTCATTCGGGTCTTCACGGTCACAGCGGGAACATTCCTGTCAAGATCTGAGGAGGATGCTCAGAACAGATGCAACATTCTTGTACAGGGATGCACTGTGCAGTGAGCGCAGGTAACCATTCCCTGGGTAACCCCTGTTTCCATAAGTCACCTATTCCTCATGGGCCTTATTCTGAGCATCTAATTAATCCCCAGCAGTTATGAGGACATTGACCTACAGGAGCACTCCTGTGTCTTTTGCTCCTTGTGTTGTCTCTAGCTCTGAAATGGCTGGTCAGTATTTTAAAGTTCATGATCTTGAGCAAAGTTATTCACCCCAGCCTTCCAAAGCCAGAAGGTCTTTCCTGTGTTGCTGTTGCTCTGTTTGAGCAATGCTGTGTCCCATGCACCTTCCCATGGATCAGCCTGGGTTGCCTTTATTTCCCTGCCGCTGCTTTCTCTTTGTGGGTGCAGCCCCCTTTACCCTCTGAGCCCATTTGTGTGCCCACCAACACTCCAGCCTTGCTCTGTGTGGTGTGAGCTGCTTCTTAGCAGAGACTCCTGAGTGTGTGCCTGTGAAGCTGCCCTGGATACTGCTTGGGTGTTCTGGCCATGGGGGCTTGCTCAGCCCTGCCAGGAGGACGTGTGACCACCAGGGATGGCCTTTGGGAGCACCACTGCTGGGAAAGAGAGCACCAGCACTGTGGATGTGAGCCAAGGGATGAATCAGCTCCATCCTCTTCACTCAGGACTCTGCCCTAGAGAATGCAGGAGAGAAGCACACAGCAAATACTGCTATGCGAAAGAGCTTCCCCACTGTGCCCAAACCACCCAGTCAGCCTTGCCCTCTGCTGCTTCTTCCCAGGAGTGAGTCTGGGAATTGGCTCAGGACAAGTGGTGGAAGACAAAGCAGAAGGTGCTCAGAAGCTTTGAGCAGTCTCTTGGCTAGAAAGGCAAAAGCCCCATCAGAGAGAGACAGTTGTGAACCACAGCCCTTTTCCTGCTCTCAGGGTGGGCACTCTGCAAAGGGGGGGTGTCTTTGATGTGCCAGTAACACATTTATTGTCTAATGTCGTGATTTTCCTTATTTACCAAAAGCAAAGGTGCTGTGAAAGGGGGACCGGTACAGCATTGCCAGTGGTGGTGACAGCTTCTTCTGTAGAGCCAGAGGACATGCAAGGACAAAGAGCTGGGAGACCTCCGGGACATGCTGTTTGCAGGGCTCTTTTACCAGCATAACTTAGTTACTTGATTGGGAGCCCCATAAGCCACAGAGACATTTCTAGCTCTGTAACCAAATTTGCGTTGATTTTGCTAGTCAGTAAGAAATAGCAGACTCTATAGTTAAAAAGATTTAAAGGCTTCCATTAGATTTGCCTTTTGATTGATATCTAGGATCATTTGCAGTGAAGGTTCCCATCCACTTCTGTCTTTGCTTCTGGAAGGGACAAAGTTGCATCAGTCTTTGCTGTCAGCTCTCTGTTCTCAGTTACTGCATTTTCAGGCCTCTGTAGTCACTTGGGGACTGTGGTCACATCAGTTCTTGAGCTGTGCAAATTGATAAGCAAACCATAGTAGGTAATAAAGGATTGTACACCCCTTAAAATCGAAGACTGTGAATTAAATACCATACTATCCACGATGAAGCAAAGCCTAAACTTGGCCCCAGGGTAATGTAACAGAATCTGTGGACTCAAACTTGGAAGGAGATGGTTTAGGCTCCTACTAATCCAACCCAGTGTTTCAGTAACGAACATACCAGCAGATGGTGTTCTCTTGCTGTTCTCCTGCTGGATAGCTGCTCCTGGTAGAGAGAAGTGCCCTGCTTCAGGAAAGCCCTTCCTTCCAGGGAAGCTCTTAAGCATATGCATAATTCCAGGCATGCACAGAATCCCCACTGCACTGAGTGCATGCTTACAGCTGAGGATGTGCTTAAGAGCATCCCTAAATGAGGACCTTGATGTACAATTTAGGGGAAAGAATATATGCTGCTCAGTCATCAACGCAATCCAATTTACATAAATATTTATTTGTTTTCCATTATATATCATTTCCATGCAGGTGCTTGTGGGATGGATAGACGTCAGAACACATACATAATGGAAAAAAGCTTCAAAGGTATGGTATCCAGTGCCTGCAGCCACCTGGCAAAGAGTTTGAGGAGGGTGTCGTAGAAGAGGTGAGATAGGAGAGACCTGAGGACCCGGGAGAGGGGCCATGCGGAGGCAGAAAGGGACAGAGCCATTGCCTACAACATGTGCTCCGCTGGCAGCACTCTGATGTCTGGGGCCCATGAATTATGGATTCAAGTCTTTGCAAGGCTGGAGGCTCCTGCCTCAGCAAAGCAGCAGGAGACAAAAAGGGAGGGCTCTGCTGCAGGGACAGGAGGTGCAGGTGGAGCTGTCTGGCCAGGGGAAGCTCTTTTAGGACCCATTAGTCATCTACAAGGGCTTCCTGGTGGCAGGTGCTGATGACAGACTGGTGCATTTGCCTAAGTTGTGGCTCTGTAAGGCTCTTGGCTCCCCAGAGCTTAAACAAAGCCACTAGGAAACAAGCTGACCCTGCTGCGTGGCCTTGCTGAAAGAGATTTATAGCAGAGCTTGAGAAAAGACCTCACTCAGAACATTAACCACTCACGCTGGCACGAAGCAATTAATGGGCATTGACTCCAGGGTGGTTCTAAAAAGGGCTTGTAGATGAGTCACAAGCACGAGGCTCAGTGCTTTTACATTTCAGTTGTCCTCCAGGTTTACATTCAGAATACTCCAGTTCAGCATGGACTTCAAGACCATTTGGCAGAGTGGTCCCCACAAGCTCCTGATAGTCTGGGCTGGGTTTGGCACACTGAGCTTGTGGTCCAGGAGATGGAGCAAGGAGTCTGTCTCCCTCAGAGCGTGCAGGTTTCAGGCTGAAGTCCTTGATTTGAATCCCAGGCTGCTGTGTCTGCACACACCAGCTGGGAATGTCCCTCCCTCAGTCCAGCAGGTAAATACTGCACAATGTCCTGGAGCTGGTACCAGCTGAGTAACAGGGAAAATGGTACCTTCACACAGGACTGGTTTCAAGGCACTCACTGGTCTGCTGCGGCCAAGGTGTTACTGAGCAAGACCTTTACCTGAACTAACAAGGGACATTGAAAGTGTACATGAAAAGCAATGACCAGCTTATAGCCAGGCCTAGAGAACACCACTTTGTCGCTGCTGTTTACAAGATAAAGTGGTATAATATTGCTAAAACATCACCTTAACACCCAGGCTTGCTAGAGGAAACCACTGATCCATGGCAGCGTCCTTCCCGATAAAACTAGATTATGTATGTAGATTTGACTCAGGCCACTGGTTTCAGCTACTTCAGTGATTCTCTTATTCTAGTCTGACAAGTTGTTCTCTTTCCATAAAGCTGTGAATTGCAAGATTAGCTTCAACTAAATTACTGTGCTTAAAAGTCAAAAAGCTGCTTTGAACACATGCAGGAGGAATCCCCATCCAGGGACACAGTCACACAGCATGGGGCACCCCAGTGAGAATGGGAGAAAAGGAATTACAGGAACAGCAGACTGTGAAATGCATTTCCTGCTGCTGCACATTCTGTTCATTACTTAGGATCTGAGCCACTTTCTTTACATGCTTATGACTCGTAAATGGAAAACTCAGGCCTAGAAGCCATGTCAGGGGGGCAGATGTGTTCTGGCTCGGCTGGCCCTAACAAGGGCAAGGTGCTGGGGATGCAGGAACACATCTGACATCCCAGGGGGTTTCTGTACCTCACCTGCAGGCACTTGGCAGAGATTTCTGAGGAGCATTTGGCCTTGGATGGCAAAAGGCTTCCAGCAGCTCAGAGTGAAGGACACTCTGGGTTCAGGCAGCGCCAGGGCACTCTCATTCCCAGGAGGAGCTGGGTGACGTGCCCCATGCTCAGTGCGCAGCTCTCCTTGCCCTTGCCAGGTCTTGTGTTGGCCCTGCCTAGCTAAATTCATATAGAAGGTGGAAAGAAGGTAAATTCTAAGCTGGGTCATTCACATAAAACGAACCCCCAGTCCCAAACAATTGGATTCTGTCAGCAAGAAGACCTGGCAGGCGAATGCTTTGTTCTCACGTACTTTAATGCAGTTTAAAGATGATGTCTTTTGCCATCAGTATCTGCTAGGTCTCACTGGAGAAAGCTTGCCCTGCAGTTGAAAAAGGTGTTTGGTGCTGACCCCAGCGCAGAGCATTGCATGGGATGCTCTGCTGGGAGGGCACACGGTGGGTCCCAGGGCTGATGCTCTGGTGGATTAATGTGACCTCAGGCGTTGCAGGATAGCCAGCAAAGTCCCAGCTGATCAGAACGCTGGTGCACTTGCCTCAGGGACTCAGGGCTTGGTTCAGTGCGGTTCATTTGTTTGGTGGACAGGAATGTGTCCCACAGCTGTGTCCCACTCCAAAAAGCACAGCACTAAGCTGTCGCTGTGTTGCTGTCCTAGAGCAGCCAAGGTTGGCCAGGTCAATGACAACAGCCAGCGAGGCACGCTACGCTGAACGTCACCCATGCATGGGATTAAATAGTAGGAGAACATGTTTCACCTGCATACATCATAGTGCCTTAGCACTTGAAATGTGGCTGTAGGTACCAAGGATGACAGAGAATTATCAGAGAGGAACCCGGTCTGTGGGAGGAACAAGTACATTTCCAGTCCCTGGTATCAAAACTAAACCCTTCAGATTGATATCCAGGCAGCACAGAGACAGGGACTTCCGAATTAGAGCCTATTCCCCATATTTCTCCATATTTCTCTAGTGTGTCCAGCTGATGGAGCGCTCACAGAGTGCTGTGGTACCACCACAAGAGCTCAGGACACGGGGGGAAGATGAGGCAGCATGGCCAGAGCTCGCACGTGTCCTACAGGGTGAATGGGCTGAGGCTTCCTAAATACATTTGTTCTGGGTAAATTCATTCATGAAATTCAACAACTGATGCCAGACTTTTTAATGATCCCCAAATCCCCTTCATGACAAAGTAACTCAGACACTTCTGCGTCCTTTAGAGTTAAATTCTTTGCGATCTTGCGCATAACACATCTTGTGGCTAAGGGCTCCCTGGTGTACAGCACACTGCCACACGCACACTGGTGCTCCCTAAGTTATATTGCATCCAGAGCAAAGGGTCTGGTCCCCGGCTAGACACAGAATTCCCATTTACGTCAGTGGGAATTGGTGTGCTCTTTCCCAGTATCTTCTGGGAAAAGGCAGTTCCTGGAGAAGCCAAAGGGGTCTGGGCAGCCCAAGTGGGATTTTGCTGGTCTCTTCTGGGAAGGGAAGTGCTGGTGCTGTGGCTGCAGCCTGAGGGCACCTGCCTGGGAGGAGGTGTCAGCCCCAGCAGCACTGCAGGTGAATTTTAGCTTGGGAAGATGAAAGTAGCGGAGCTGGACTTGACCCAGGGCAGGATGTGCTGGGATTTCTGCCTGTGCCAGCGCTGAGGTACCCACTTCCATAAACAGATGATTGCTGACCCACACTGCTGTTTACCTGCAGCACTGCAGGAGGAGGACTTCTCACCGTCCCCCTTTGTCGCTGTAGCAGCCTTTTATAATCTACATTTAATGTATCGGATCCCAGCTTTGTTTTGAGCTCCAAGCCCCTGTGTCCAACCTGGCCTTGAGCACTGCAGGGATGGGGCAGCCACAGCTTCTCTGGGCACCC
>JAOEHY010009264.1:0-54356 GCA_025447955.1 Psilopsiagon aurifrons
GGGATGGGGGTGTTTCAAAGAAGAAATGAAAAAATGAATTATGGCTGGAAAGAAGAAAAGAAGAAGGGAAGGAAGGAAATGAAATAAGATGCCAAAAAGATGGATTTTTTAATTCTTTCTATTATAAATTGGCAAATCATTGCATGGATTTTCCAGATATTATAATAATTTTCTTGACTAAAGCTAAAATTTCAGGAAAGCGTACAGAAAAAAAAAAAAAAATCTTTCTTTTCTATTTTGAAATTTTGGTCATCATTCTGATGAGAAAAGAAAAAAAAAACAACAAAAAGCACACACACAGAGAGTAATATTATCAACATTGATTTAATCTAAAGAGAATCATACTGTCTAATGTCTAATGGCTGCTTTAAAACACAAGATAAATTTTGGGTGCTAAGTAGAGGAGAAATGTTGACTGCAAGGATAGCCATTTCATATTTGCACAGCCTTATTGTTCGTCAGACTCTAAGTACATTAGGAAGTTTGCACTTAGACATCTGGGCCATATATGGAGGCATCCATGAGAAACAGTGGACATCTATAGCTAGGTGTCTACATCCAGAACTGAATTCCACAGCAAATGATTACATGTACAGTTTACAGTTTTGTCTCTGTACCATGCACAAAGTTAATCTTTCATGTGTTTCCACATAAAGTTCAATTCATATAGACAAGGGAATTCATGCAGACAAGGAATCTCGAGAAGAACACCTCAGCAATCTTTGTCGCAGGAAGCTGACAATGTTCTCTGATTCTAATTAATCTTATTCCATCAGCTCATTCCAGCAGCTGGAAAAGGTTTTCCTTCTGAGGGTTTGTAGCAGTTTAAGCCCAGCCAGCAACCCAGAACTACGCAGCAGCTGTCTCACTGCCCCCTCTTCCTCTCCCCACTCTCGGAGGGATGGGGAACAAAATTTTCCAGAAATGAATATAAAGGAAAGGTAAAATACTTTTTCATTTAGTATATAATTAAATTTGTGGAGTTCCTAGTGGTAAGTTGCAGTGGAAGCAAAAATGAGGAAAGTGTCTGTTCAGGATGTGGACAAAATTAGGAAGAAGCTCTCCACTGAGAATGTCGTGAGGCACAGAAACAGGTTGCCCAGAGAAGTTGTGGCTGCCCCATACCTGGAAATGTTCAAGGTCAGGTTGAATGGGTCTTTGAGCAACCTGGTTTAGTGAAGGTGTCCCTGCCCATGGCAGGGGGTTGAAAATAGATGATCTTTAAGGTCCCTTCCAACCCTAACCATTCTATGCTTCTACGATTCTATGAATCGAAAGAATGCAAATCCCATGAGTTGAGATAAGGACAGTCCAGTAACTAAGGTATAACACAAACCACTACTGCTACCACCAATAATAATAATGATAAGGGAAACAATGATATATGAAATAATGATATAATGAAATAATGATAAGGGGAGAGAATATAACCGCTCACCACCAGATGATCGATACCTAGCCTGACCCCAGCAATGATCTAACTCTTCTGGGTAACTGCCCTCTGTTCATATAGTGGACATGACGTGCTGCAGTATGGAATACCTCTTTGATCAGTTTGGGTCAGGTGTCCTGTCTCTGCTTCCTCCCGGCTTCCCCTCCTCTCTGGCAGAGCATGAGGCTCAGAAAGTCCTTGATCAGAATAAGCATTACTGAGCAACAATTAAAAACATCGGCTTTATCAGCACTGTTCCTAGGCTGAAAGTCAGAAACCCAGCACTGCACCAGCTGCTAAGAAGGAGAATAATGACTGTTACTGCTGAACCCAAGACAGGGCTGAAGCAGCAATGCTTCACAAATCTGGCAATATCAGATCTTTGCAGCTGGTAGACAATGGAAGCATGTGGCATCTACACTTCAGCTTTCATTGAGCTATGCAAACTTACCATGGAAGTATCTTCATCTTTCCTTAAGAGCACTAAGTATGAAGAATGTATTCCACTTTTGGAAGACTGCTTCACACTCAGAGCAGAAGAAGGTTATTGTTGGACCTTGTATATCTTTTATTCCTTTAAAATCTGCAATTAATTTCAGTTTCTATTAAGCATCTTCTCATTACAGTGCAATATAAACATTAAGGAACAGTGGGAACTTTGGCCCTGCAACTGCATTTCTGCATAGTCATTGAGACTGTTGAGTTTTTTATCCACATAAAGCTGAAGCTGTTATTTTCAACACTGAATGCTTTGTTTGATAACATCTTAAAAATGTTATTGATCCTGAAGCTTTAACGTAAAACCTTTGTTAGCTTTATGCTCTGCCATTCGCTCTGCTGTTTACAGAGATGTAACCATTATGGAAGCTCCCTATTATAGGTTTATCACAGTAATTTATTTTTGAGATTGATTCTTCAAGAACATGAGCAAGTCCTGCACTATATACTAACCATCCTTCATTTGCTTTGATTGTTGACTGCCTTTATCTTATTGTTGGATCGGATCACAAATATGCAGCTGTTCTTTGAACTTTTTGTGTTTTGCACTACCATATTTGTGAATCAGCTGGGGGCTGGCCGAACGTGCTTTTTAAAGAAGCAAGATTTTTTCAGTAGTCCCCACATAATTTTTATGCGGACAGCAATGAACATTTCTTTCATTTCTTTGTGACTGCACTGAAATTCAGAAATTGTTTGTTTAATATGAAACAAATATATTAATTTTTGTTAGGATTTATGAGAATGCAAAATTTAATCACCATGTTAATTTCACGTAGATAAATTCTGAACAAAGTCTTTCTTTCCAAAGTTCCACTGGATTTGTAATGCCAAGCTTCTGTTCCTCTTTTGGGTGTCAGAAACACTTGCTTACCAAGAATTTATCAAATAATATGAAAAAAAAATACATTTTGCTTTCTTCTTTTTTTTCTGTCTGATTACTGAGAAGCTAATTTCACCTCATGTCTGATTAATATCTTAATAAAGAAGCTCCCTGATGGACCTTCTTATCTCTTTCTGTGAGTCCACAATTTGTTTACCCAAGATGAAAAGTGTACAGTCAAAATTTTTCTTAACCAAATTACCAATAGACAACACATTTGAATGCTCTCCTTGTGTCAATATATGAATAGGCTGTAATAAAATCATACCCTTTGGAATCTGAGTTATTTCAATACGCATTTGAATATCTTTAAACCTATTTGAACTCAAAAGACTGCAATTAAATGGCTGGGCTACCACAGTTAGCCAGGCCAGGAGTTCTGCTGATAGCACCATTTATTATTACATTTTCTGATAGACATTGTCAGTAAGTCTGCTTCCTGAAAAGGAAAAATTTCCAAGAATGGGTCAGATCCTGTTTGCTTGTTTCTCTACATTGCTCTGATTTGCACTTACAAGGAAAAGCAGCATGTGGCTCTGAGTCTACAATATTTAGTAGAACTCTTTGACCTCTTGGTCAAAGCACTAATAGGTTATGTGATTTGTTGAGACTGAATTTCTGCTCTGAATTGGTAACAGTGTCACCAATTTGCCCTATGTAGAACATAGGCACTGTTAGAATTTCTGTGAAAAATTTATTTAATGAGCTGTAGAGATTTTGTTCATACAAATTAAATAAGCTGCCTGCAATAACTTGAGACTATACATGTTTTTATTGACCACTTCTCTCTAAATACTTAAAATTACTATCAATCCAAATATATTCCTGTGAATGCTTTACCTTAAAATTAAGTTTCAGTACGCCTTTCCCAATGAAGCATTTTTCTTCAATACTGATTGTTAATTTATTTACAAATTTAATAATTTATTCTCTTTTATAAATTCCTATAAATAAGTAAAATTAGCCATAAATTACCTAAGAAAAAGATAGCCATATTATGTTTCTTTTTATTGTGTTGTGAATGAACAGAAATTTAGATTTAAATGGGAAATATTTTCCAATGCACACGCAAAGATTAAGTTTCAAGGAATCTAAAATAATTTAGTGCTGCAATAGACCATTGCACTGCTATGTCCATCTGTTTAGAATATTTTACACTTTATGGACTAAAGAAGGATGCTCATATTCTTGAAAGCAAAATTGTTTGTCAGGGTTTAAGAGGTCAGTAATCTGCTGAGAAAGAAAAGCAGAATGCTAACATTTCAGTGATGACCTTGAAGACCATAGCATATTTGACCTGTGCTTTGCCAAATAAAAAGATAGCTTAGTAAGTAATGGCAACAACCAATAGAAGAGTTTCATGTCTAAGAAATACACCTAAGTATGGTTCATCATTGGTGCAAACTAGACATACATTAAAGGAAGTGTGGAATAACTGGCCCATCTTACACATTTTTTCAAGTGATTTATTTCCTTCAAATGCAACTAGTGAAAAGCCGTAATACCTGGGAGAAAGTCAGTAAGCATGGTTGTCTAGTTTCATCTAACAAGGTGCTGTTTTCTTCTGCTAGGAAAATTTGTTTCTTCTATGTTGTACACAAAAATTCAAGCTGTCAATAAATACTTGCTCCAGAAAGACTTTCTTTTTAAGAGTAAAAAGAGCTTGGAAAACATTTGCCATAATTCCATAATTTCTGTATAAGTTACTTCACAGACCAAATGACCTGGGAATCAACTCTTCAGCAGTATATACTACACTCATTTAGATATCCGGAAGATGCCTGTAAGGAAACTCATTAATTTATGTTACCTAAGAGTTAACATATTCAAAATGGAAAATATTTCACCATTCATTCTCAAATATTTAGAAGCCTGTCAAAATAAAATATTTTCCCTAAGAGGAATGTACAAACTAAATTTGTTTTCTGGCACACGTACCCCAAGCAGATAAGATTTAGCCCAGTTATCTTCATAACACCAGACAATGTGAGAACCAGAGAGATCACAAGTTGACTTTGCATCCTAGGTCAAGCTGGTAGAGATGATAGTTTAAAGTAAAACCCACAAAAACACTCAGCCCATCTTTAACTTGTAATCTTAACAAGCTTGACTAGGAGCCATTCAGGAATGAACATGGACCTCATTTCATTTACCAAGGCCATTTGTAGCGTTGTGTATTTCCTTTTCTCTTCCTGAATTGTGTCAAGGCAGCAGATATTAGCTATAAATTTACATGTAGTTTGCTACCAGTTCAGATACTTCATCAGGCATAGACCTGATATAGCCAGAATCTAAGTAAGCTTTATATCTTAATGTCTGTAGCCAGTACAGGCTGGCTATGCTCAGTTAGCATCTGTCATACTAGGCTTTTTTGCCAGATGATACAAAGCTTTATTGCTTCTTGGTGTTGGTTCTGGGGCACTAACATGTGGAACTGACAGCTCTACTGAACACAGGAAAAATGACAAGCTGGAATATCTTTGATGAGGTCAAACAATAAAACAGATAGATCCTGGATATGTAATTCCAAATGGACTTTTCAGAACCCAGGCAGGTGCCTGATGTTGATTTCTAGATGGTGGTTGGATGTTACATTATCATATCTCTTCCTAGAAATAGGGCTTAAAATTTGCCAACACAAGAGAAAAAAAATTGTCTATTTGAATAAGTGCTGCCAATGGTGCTCAGAAAAATTTCAACCAACCATTGCAACGTCACCTTTCCAAATGTTAACTATCATAATTCGATCCTTTGTTATGGTTATTGCCTTGATCAGGAATTAAACTCTATATTGTTGAATAAAGAGTACAATAATGGAAAATTAACTAATGTACCCACTGGGCCAATACCTGTTGACTGCTAATTCAGACCCAGTTTGACTCCAGGCATCAGTGTGTGGACAACAGTCTGCAAAGTGTCAGCCACACATTCAAAATAGTAAAGGAAGAAGAAAATTGGGTATGAAAATTGGCATGCTTAAGCCAAAGCCTTGGGAACACTTGATTTTGGGTTGAAGCAACACCAAGTTCGCTAGTTTTTAAGTACAGAGCACACCTAACCAGGAGAGAGCTACAAATGATTTGCTCTACTTTTACCATAAAATTTAACACTGTGTGCCAAGGATCTGAATTATGAGGCAGACGGAAAAAAGGAACAGTCTTCCAGTAATGAAGTGTCACCCCCAAAAGAGAAGCAAAATAATGGAAAAGCTATGTATATCTCCAGTTAAGGAGTTTTCAGTAAAGCAGGTTGACAACTGCTGGTGTGTGCATTCAATCCAAAACTGTGTATTTGGTCTTCCTTCAGCCTTGCAACTGTAACCCATTTTATGGTGGAAGGCATCTTGATGAAACAGAAAAAGACACTTCATTTTTGAACTTCCATTTCCCATACATCATTTTTTTTAATTGATGTGATAATACATTTCACTTCTTGACAGGATTAGGTCAGTTACTTAGATGCTATTTACGCTCGGAAAAAAAATTCTGAAACAGCCATGAATTAATTAGTTTGCAATAGTTTGGGTGAAGAGAAATGAGGAAGTAATGGAAACAGAACAGATAATATCAAAGTTTACTTATTAAGTTTAGATTTTAAAAACTTTTTTTGCCTTTGTGCGCTCTTCTAAACTTCTGATACAGCAGTTTGACATTCCTGTGCTAAAACATCCCGTAGTAAAACATTCTGATCTTACCTGAAGCGTTAAGCAAAACAAGAACCATTTTCAGACCAATAGATTTTATTGTCTCTACACAGATTTCATGGTATTGCTTGGGTAGTGAAGCAGAAGAGAACTGCTGGGAAAGAACAGCAGGGATCTAGATGGAAAGAAATAAAAATCAAATGAATTATGTTTCTGTGGGGCATGTGAGCTCAGTAGATACCAGCTTACAGAATTGTTAACTTTCTGGGAAAGAAGTGGACAAGTTAAACAGGTAATAGCTGAATTTACTATGATGTATGTTGTTTGCTCTGATGCAAAATCTTGAGATTCCAGGAGACAATTCTTGCTTAAGAGAACTCATTTAAAGCTATTGAGATGGAATATCAAGGACTGGCTACAGTGGTTTGGAAATTCTGAGAAATTCTCACATAGCAACTGATTAAAAAAAATAAAAATGGTTTTCAATAAGAAACAGAAAAACTGCCCCCCATATTTACCATTTTTTAAGAAAAAGCAATGTTTATTTTTGGCTATTCTAGAGGTACCAACTCTACTGCACAGATTGTGAGCTCCTGTGAACTACAATGAAATGAAAGTAGGATGTCATGAAAGAGATTTCTAGAAGCAATATGCACCAAAGTCACATTTCTCTACCCTTAGTCTCATCTTTCAGCTACAAAAATACTATCCTCAGGCACTGCAAAAAATACTTAGTTTCAAACTTCATTTAAAACCAGGATTACTTTATTTACCTACATTACCCTTTGCTTTAACAAACATCACTGTGGATTTTACACTTGCAACAAATTTAGCTGTCACCTTCCCTTCAGTTATATACACTGAACTATTTTCAGGACCTTACTTGCCTCATTTTTTTTGTGAAATTAAAAAATGAATATAGTAATGCAGAAATACCCAATGCAATATTTCAAAAGCAGTAATTTTTTTTCTCCTTTTTTTAAATGCAACCTATCAGAACTGAGATTTCTCTGAAGAATGTTTTATCTGTTCAGTCATACTATTTTCAACAAGCTCTGTCAAACAATAAGCAAATTAGCTGATAATAATGTGATTTTAGTAGACATTCTGGTTTGGGTTTTTATTTAAAGAGTGACTAAACTTTGTAGCTGAATTATTTATGGCACTGTAGCTTTAAAAAAATGCAGCTCAGGACTAGAATTTAAAGTATTTCAGGCAAAAAGGAGGGTTAGAGTACCTTTTTTTTTTTTTTTTCCGCATGAAAACTTCAACAAAAGGTGGATTGCATTTCTAAACGATTTGTTCCTTTTCCTTCCAGATATACACAGGTCTATAGAGTAATAAATAAATTTGGAAGTATTTTCCATAAGGACTGTTTTAAGAATACATCCATGGTCTAAACATATTTGGATCTGCAGAACTGTAACAGTCCTAAGAGGTTTTTGCGCAACTAGTTCACAAATATTCTAATTTTTTATGCATTTTTTTAGAATGCATAACTAAGCAATGGCACTTCAACTGAAAATCACTAACAATCATACCTTTCTACATCATCTTTCATCTGGAAGGATTCCGAGGAGCTTTACTTTTATTACTTCAATGCAAAGGTCATTCATTTCCAAATGACAGTTTCTTTATATTCTCCTTCCTGTGATGCAAAGACATAGAAATGAAAGATTCAGTGAGCTTTCAGGCTAAGCTATATTGCTTTTCACTTTCCCTTTATGATTTTGGTTGACTTCCCTCCCCCATCCTCAGTCCAACAATGAAACGATGTAAAATCGGGATTGTGGTGCCTAGCCCCGAGAGACACATTTGATAAAAAAATGCAGGAACTAATGTGCCATTGGCTTACGATGGTCTTAGCATATAGTTTATTATCCAGTTTATAAGAAACATGTTATTCATATAAGTGGCATTATTAGAACCATAAATTATGTTATAAACATAGATCTCTATTTGTAACTGCTGTGGCTTTCATTAGACTTGGCTAAAAACCCCTTTCCGATCAGTTGTCTTAGGAATGATCTATATTAATGTACATGTCTTCTGTCTGTCAACTGGAATTTATTGGCTTTCTATGGAAAATTAAGTACTACATGAAAAGACAAGTGGAAATAAAGTACAGTCTATGAAGGAAACTGTTCAGTTCATGTTTGGCATTCTATTACAGATTTGAAAAACTGAAGAATGATAAAAGCCTTAAAAAGTAAAAACTGCAAAAAATCTCCTAGCACCATTATTTTATGGTCATTTACAACCTTGCAACTTTACTAATTTTAATGCTAAATTTTATTAATATATCTTGTTAAAACTCTAAGAAAAAAAAGTCAATTCTGCAATAGGGAAACAGCACCTTTCTAATATTTTGCATTGTAACTGTATATCAGGGGTTTTTGGATAGGTCAGTTTGATAGATTTTGTTAAGTTGGTTGGCTGGTTTCTTTGGAGGGTGGGGGGGTTCCCCTTTAAAGATTAAAAAAAAAAGTAAAATACAGCAATGAAAAATGAATGGGTTTGAGGTTAGGGTTAAGTTCACAATTAAGTCAACCGGAATTGCATGTCCAGAACTTTTGATCATTTTAATGAATCCTGAATACTTTGTTTTAAAATATTTCCTCTTCATTTGAATCTTTTCCGGGCCTAGACTTTGATACTTATGGGACTAAAAACCAGATTTTAAAAACATTGGTTATGTGCATCAAGCAGACACAATGATATTACCCTTAAGATTCTAAAAATTACCTGCAGTAAGACTAAAATTTAAAATGATTATATTGAAAAAAGCCTTTCCTTCTGTACAAATGGCAAAACTTCAATCGCTCAGAGCTCAAGTAAGTCAGCAGCTACTGCATTACTTTAGGGTAGGTCATAAAGAGTCATAAAGCAATTGAAAAGGTGTGTATATAAAGTTTAATACGGAATTTTCCTTCTTGTTAGACAAGCAATTTAACTCCTCACTGGCTCTATTTCCTCCTCCTCAAACATCAGGAATGGGCAACTGCCTTGGGGTACAGGGTAAATTACCACAGTTTATGAAAATATGATCATAGCAATAACAGAGGAAGAGATCATTGACTTGAACTCATTCCAGTTACCTTCTCACATGTCTTTTTACTCCTTCAGAAGAAGCTATTTAAATGTTTTCTTTTTTTTTTTTTTTTTTTTTTGGAGATGCCAAAGTGATTCCTAAACCCAGGTTTGCTTAGAGCAGTCTGTTCCATGTTTTTCAAAGCATTTTAAACATATCTCTGCTACTGTTTTAATGGGAAGATATTGGCTAAGCTTTCCTTTTCTCTTCTCCCTTCAACTGGTTGAACATGAGCAATCATGGGTGAACTCAGAGATTCAGAAGAGCTGAAACATACAGAGTGAACAGAGAGCAACATGATCACAGGAAAAGTAGAAGTCTCCCAGGAAAATGTGTGAAATGTTTCCCATATTGTGTCAGCCATGTAAAAGGTTGGTCAACAGAAAATGTAGCTCAGCTGCCTTTGTTGAGGCTTAATCCAGTAAGAATCTTTCTATGTGGGGAAAGTTGCACAAGAAGCTGCACCAGCAGACCTGAAAGATAGCACGAACATCCTGACCGTCATCTGCTGCAAACCATAGGAGTTGAGAGGAATCAAAATTAGAAGACCAAGATAATCTCTGAGAAATGTAGATATTGAAATAAAGAAGTTACTGAAGACAAAGATGAGATGTTGCACACTGGACTTTCCCAGGAGCTAATGAAAGTCTCCAAATGAGGGGACAAAAGAATGTGCGTTCAAGGAAAAGTAATAATGTAACATTTACTGAGATCCATCCATAAAATCACTATGAGGGTTTGGTTTTTTTTTTCTGTCCTTCAAACCCCAATGTGATGCTTACTGAAGCCACTAGATTCTCAGACCTGAGTATTCATTGACTGACCACAAGTTGTACAGAAGTGTTGTGTTAAAAAAGAATGGATTCTCTTCTTTCTGTGCAGCCACAAAAAAAATTCTTACATGCGGCATAGTTATATGACCTCCAATCATTTTTACTTAGAAAATATGAAATGCAGCAAACCTCAGAGAGTTTAAAAAAAGATAAAATTGTGACAAGGAAGAAATGGAAATTTTGAAATGACCTCTGACTTTAGAATGTGACTGTATCACATTAATTTGGTTATTAAATTAAACACATTCTGGAATTGTTTTTCAGCACAGAGGCCAAGTGACCCAGAACAGCTTGCATCTGTGTTCATCCACGTCTTCCCCTCTTTACAGTCTGACTCTACTCAAGCTATTGAGAGTACTGAAGAAGTTCCAGCTCCTGAATAGATCTGGAGGCTCTCTGAGTGGGCATTTGACACCTCAGGAAATAGTCTAGCTACTTTATAACAGACACAGTCACATTCAACTGCTCAAGAAGGCTCACGAATAATATTTAAATAATTACTGTGGCATATCCAAACAAAAATTATTTTAGAAGAGACAACAGTGGAGGGTTAGTTGACTAAACTGTTTTTTTCTTTCTTAAGCAACACATTTTTCCAGGCATTTACTGAAATTTATAGGCATAATTCTGTCATTAAAACTCCAGCAAAGTAGTTCCAAATCTGCACTAATATAGGTTACAGAAGGATTGGATCGCAAGCTTTTTTAAACATTTGACACAGTACTTACTTTTATGAGGACCTATAAAAAAAAGAAATAAAGTAAACCCTATCATCTCTTTCATCCCCTTGGGCAGATAATATTAAATCCACATGGATTTCTGCAGTGAGAATGTGGAGGAACAGAGTATAAACTTCCAAGGATGTGTCTCCAATCTTGAAAATATTCTATATTTGTTTCAAGAGTTTCATAGGATTCATGAGAAGAAAGGAGCCTGTGAGTTGGCGGTTCTCCATGACACTGCTGTATAATTTTGTAACCATACGAGGAAAAAGAAAGAGAATGTATGTATAGCTGAGTTATGTTATCAATATTAGATCAAAAAACTCAGATTGAACTTGTTCTATGAACATGGAATGCAGAGATGTCACCTGGAATTTCAGATGCACACCGGAATCAGCAGACTTGATGCACAATCTGAATACCTTCCAATCAAAAGAAATTGATGAAAAAGTACTAAAATAGGCTGCAAAAATGCCAAATAGAAATTTAATAGCTATGTAAGATCAGTAATTTAAACTCCTAACTATTAAGATTCTGTCATGGGTAACATTTCTAAGCTGGTTTCCTCAATTTGTTTGAGAAGTTTTCTGTTCTATACAGAACATTCAGATGTTCACTGTAGCACGAAAAAGAACTGTGATAATTCATCTGCTGCAAAAGAATTTAGAGTACTTATCCTAGAGATGTGATATAAAGTCTCTCACCTGGAGAACATTTAAGTAGTTTACACAAAATGAAAGAACTGAAACAGAAAAGACCTAAACAAGCTCTATCTTGGATACAAAACATAACAACTGACAACATTCTCATACTTAGACTATAAAATCCTGAAGCAGAGCACAGTAATGAAGTTCTGTTCTTCCATAACCATAGGGAAATATTATTAATATATGTTGTTTTGTAACATAGAAGCCATTGTTATTTTGTGAGTGCTTTGTAAGTTCACCAACTTATTTTCTTTCGTTAATATGCTTAAATAAATAAGCTTTATTTTGTCCTAAATGAAAAATTGAAAAAAATTGGTTTTTTTCTTTTTTTTTTTTTTTGCTAAATATGGAATCTGGGCCAAGAGTTGTTTATTTTGGTGATAGCAATGAAAAACTCATACTACTTCATTCGAGAAGTATTCCTTTTCAAGTTTATGGATGTCTTGGAAAAAATAATTAATCACACAGCTCTGCTGTGAACAAATATTTGATAATGGAATGGAAGTAGCCCATGTGGAGTGTGTTAGGATTCAAAATATTAACAACAGAAGCATGCCAACTTTGTAGCAGATGACTTTTTATGTGAGAGTGATTACAGCTGGAAGCACACTGAAAATTAACAACACATAACTACGTAGCATTAGTGGGAACTGCAAAACTGAACTGAGTCACAATAAAAACATAGATGTTGATATTACAGTATTGCTTCAAGTCTATAAACCCATAAGTATTTCTTGTTGAAATATCGTATGACGAATCTATTTAGAAATATGTCTATTGTAGTATATCTGTTGTGCAAAGTTTCTGTTCACATCCAGAAGTTAATTATGCACACTGATATGCAGTGATCTATGCAATGGCCATTCAGGCTGCTAATGTCCCATGTTCATGAATACTTCCTACTTTGTCATGCTATATCAAGCAGAAAGGGCCAGGGGGGAGAAAATGAGAGAGGAGAGACATGGAAGCAAGAGGTAAAATCACTTTTTACTTTGATGTTTTAAAGGAAAGGTGTAAAACTCATAAATATTCCCCTGGAGTCTGAGTCATCCAATACCCATCAGCATTTGAAACAACAGTACAAGACAGCAGAACAGAAAAACAATATTAGAACTATGTTACATCATTCTTTGGTAGTTTTCTGAACCCTTTTTCCTTGTCCAAGTGGAACTCTAAGGCATAAGAAACTTAGCAGTCTTATCCACGGAGACCAAATTCAACAGCTGTATTGAGCTTCTCTGTAGAAAACAGGCCAGCGGCTCCCACACAGCTTCCAGTAAAGAGTGAAAAGTTAGCAAAGCCAGGTGAGGAGGCTTGTAGGAAGTACTTTTTATGACAAGAAGCAGAACTGTATGTAGGACAGGAAGGAACTTATCACCCACTCATATCATATTCACTAAATAGACTTCTATTTATTTCTTTTTTTTTAATGAAGACTTTTGATTTAGTAAACACTGTCACTGATATTAGTCCTTGATATTACATTACCACTATGTTCACAGATCAGTTTGACAAATGTTGTATTTCTAATACTGTTGGAACAGATAGGGAATGTGTAGGAGGAAAGGTTTGGAAAAAAACTCTCCAGAGGTGATTATGGGGGTTAATGCAAAGAATATTCTAGGAAGGATATTACAATTGGTGCACCAGATTCACAGCTCAGTGAAGTCACACAATATTCTTCAGTGCAGTGTCAGTGGGAACAAAGATATTGAAATGAAAACCCAAATCCCAAAGAAGAAAAAGAGTTTTCCAGTTATTTTCTCTCTAGTGTCTAAGGTTCATTGTGCAGTTAATTGTGTAGTGAAGATACTCACCTCTTCAGAGAACACTGTGTTAAGACAAACACAAGCTACCCCTTATGTTTAATACTAAAATGTTGCAATAATCAATGTTCTTACAAAATATTCTGCTGATAACTTTTGGTCTATCACCACTGCCAGATTTGGTGTAATTCTGTTAGTGCTAAAACAGTGACTTTTTTCTTGTATAACAGTGCCATCTCTATCAGAACGTACTCCTACAAAACATATTCCAGCTTCAATTTCTGCACAGAATTTCAGTGTAACATCATCCCACATAATTCAGAATATGTGTATAAAGATGTGACTCCATCAAGCTTATTTTAATTTTGACCAATTTCAACCAGCTCCTATTAGGACAGAATGCCAAATCCTTATTTGCTTGGCTTTATATTCTTTTATGTGCTCCTTTGTCACTTTTTAGTAACAGCTTAATTTAATAACAAGAGTAATTTATATTCGAGACCATCTTAGACAAACTATTTCACTGAACATTAATGAAAAGGATGACACAAGAGACTTAAGCATCTCTTAGAGGTACAGTTTCTTAGAAAAAATACCCCCCCCCCCATCTACTATTATTAAAATTCCTTCTACTTGGATCATTGAAATTAATTCCCAGACAATAATGCTTTACAGGCCAAAAACGTTCCTATCCAAAATGGCATCATAGCACACACTTTTTCAATTTGGGTGGCAGACATGTTACTGGAGGTTTGGAAAAGCCACAATGCCTGATGTTAGTGCTTGTTTTCTATGCAACACAGCATGAAAGATCTGGCTCATGCTTTGTGCTCCTGTATTCTGTAAACCAAAAATAATAGTAAATTCAAGTGGTTTTCATCATGAGCATAAATCAGTCACATGTGTGATTAGGTCTAGGTGACACAAAGTTACACCTTGTTTAGTTGTTGTTCATTCAGGAAGAGCTGAAATATTTTAAACTAGATTTTAAAACTTTATAGGTGAATTCCATATGAAAATAGATTTAAAAGATTTTGTCATTCCTTGAAATCTTTAATTTACTGCTTCAAACAAAGCCAGTCTATTTAAGAGTTAAACCTTATGAAAAATATCTACATAAGGGACTTGTACCAATTTGAAGGAACATTTTTAAAAACTGAGCTAGAAAAGTAGGACTCATTTAAATTGTTACACCAAAGTCAGTCACAGTGAAAGTGAGGATATGAGTGTGCATTTGGAATTCAGTTGGGTTTATTTGACTTCTCAAGTTGTTTCCCAGACTTCAGCAGTTAACAATTCGGCTTTAATGTTCATTACCTGAAGGATCACGTAAAATTTTTTGCTACTAAGCCAGCCTTCAGAACCAAGATGAAGGTCAAAGCAGTAAGGGAAATTTGCAAAGCTCTCTTTTATACCATTTAACTCACAAATCATTAATCTTGTTCATTCAAATATTTTAGGGCCAATGCTCACTTAGCCATTTAAGTGAAATTTTGGAAGGACTTACAGCAGTAAAATGAGAAAATTGTGACTGTAGGGGATTTTTTAATTCAAAAGAAGCAAGAATATATGGGCAGTTTAACTCACATATTGACAATCAGGGCTATGTTCAGTATATGACTTTAGTGAGTATGTATCAGCAGATCAAATCAGAACATAAGTAAAAAAACCAACAATAAAGTTTATATTCTGTTATTTTTCATACTCAGATGTTGGCTAGAGGACAGGGCACTTAGCAACGTGGAAAAAGATTGTGGCCTCATCAGTGTTTAGGAGAGCAGAGATTTTCAAAGCAGTCAGCAGTAGCATGCATAAAGAAACTGTCAAATCCACAAAGGTATACTGATAAAGGTACCTTACTCACAAATGTCACAATTACTGATCTTCCTCCAGTATTATCATTGTGGGGCTTACAGCACAGAACATACACCAAGAAATTATGACAGTTATAAAAATATCTTAAGTATGCAGCCACACTCCCAGTTCCATACACTACCCAAGATTTGGGAGGTCAAAAATGTAAAATACTTTGATATCTATAGAATAAAATTAACGATTCAAACCCAGTACCTTTAAGTCTTAATGTCTGAATCTTACTTCAGACAAGACGACATGGCAGACCTCCTTTTAGAGAGCATTCTGGAACTGATTGTAAGATTTAAGATGTTTAGAATAACATTTAATACTTGAATGTTTAGGCATCTATTCAGCTCCTTAGATCATCAGCTAATTAAGCCTTCCAGGATAAGATGCTAAGTAAGATAATGATCTGAGAAGCAGACAAAAATTTATTAATAAGGGACTTGCAAGGAAAAAAAAAAAAAAGAGTAAATAATCAGTTTTTTAATCTGAAAAGGGCTACAGAATCTACCACTGCTTTTCCAATCTAAGTAAATAGTCCAGCAGGGACACCATTTCAGGCAAACAGCTTATCTGAAAGAGCAGTTCCCTGATTAAGCCAGGAATGATAAATCACAGAGAATTCTCTAGTGCAATGAACTGTTTTAGCTATATAAAATGAAAGAAAAGGATATGAAATGCTAGGTCTTAGAGAATCTATATGGTGAAAGGGAGTTTCAAAGTCCACAAAGAGTTCATGTGTGAAAATATTTGATTTCTTTTTCCTATTTCTTTACTGATCTCAAGGTGGTTTGTGCTTTTCATAGTTTTAACCCACTCTCAGGAAATTAAGAAAATGAAGAATGATTCTAAAAGAAAATGACCAAATGATCATGATTAAAATTATCCTAACAATGGTAACTTATTTTTAACAAATATATGTAATATTTAACAAGAGTGCAAAATCTGCAGTTTAGTACTACTAGTATTGTTAAACTAGGGAACACAAAGTTTAAAATTGCATACATAAGTTTATCCTACTTTGATCCTTCAATTTACTGCTTATATTTCTGTGTGTATATATATTACAGAATCATAGAATCATAGAATAGTTCAGGTTGGAAAGGACCTTAAGATCATCCAGTTCCAACCCCTCTGCCATGGGCAGGGACACCTCACACTAAACCACGACACCAAAGGCTATGTCCAACCTGGCCTTGAACACTATCAGGGATGGAGCAATCACAGCATTCCCGGGCAACCCATTCCAGTGCCTCACCACCCTTACAGTAAAGAATTTCTTCCTCATATCCAATCTAAACTTCCGCTCTTTAAATTTGAATCCATTACCCCTTGTCCTATCACTACAGTCCCTAACGAAGAGTCCCTCTCGATCATCCCTACAGGACACCTTCAGATATTGGAAGGCTGCTATGAGGTCTCCACACAGCCTTCTCTTCTCCAGGCTGAACAGCCCCAACTTTCTCAGCCTATCTTCATGTGGGAGGTGCTCCAGACCCCTGATCATCCTTGTGGCCCTCCTCTGGACTTTTTCCAAAAGTTCCAAGTTCTTTTTATGGTGAGAACAGCAGAACTGCACACAGTGCTCCAAGTGAGGTCTCACAAGAGCAGTGTAGAGGGGCAGGATCACCTCTCTCAACCTGCTGGTCGCACTCGTTTTGATGCAGCCCAGGATAAGGCTGGTTTTCTGGGCTGTGAACACACACTGTCGGCTCATGTTCATTTTCTCATCAACCAACACCCCCAAGTCCTTCTCCACAGGACTGCTCTCAATCTCTTCTCGGCCCAACCTGGAGCTGTGCCTGAGGTGTAGGACCCCACCCAGGTGTAGGACCTTGCACTTGGCATGGGTAAACTTCATCAGGTTGGCATCAGCCCACCTCACAAATGTGTCAAGGTCCCTCTAGATGGCATTCCTTCCCTCCAGCATATCAATTGAACCATCAAGCTTGGTGTCATCAGCAAACTTGCTGACTCAATCCCACTCTCTATGTCACTCACAAAGATTTTGAACAAGACCGGTCCCAACACCGATCCCTGAAGGGCACCACTCATTCCTGGTCTCCAGCTGGACATTGAGCCATTGAGCACAGCTCTTTGTGTGTGGCCACCCAGCCAGTTCTTTGTCCACTGAGTGGTCCACCTGTCAAATTGCTGTCTCTTCAATTTAGAGACAAGGATATCATGCAGGACAGTGTTAAATGCTTTGCACAAGTCCAGGTAGATGACATCAACTGCTCTACCCCTGTCCATCAGTTCCGTAGCCCCATCATAGTATGCCACCGAATCTGTCAGGCAGGATTTGCCCTTAGTGAAGCCATGCTGACTGTCACAGTCTTCAGTATAACGTATATTTTCTGAATTGCACTCATGTGTGGATTTCCGGCCACTTTTTGTTTCTACCACTGAACACATCTCAATTGTTGCTCAGAATAAGCATTAATCAATTAATAGTTACTTTTTCATTGTTAAGCTTGTGTCTCTGGGCCTCATTAGGAACTGTAGTGATAGGACAAGGAGTAACGGGTTCAAACTTTTACCGGGGAAGTTTAGATTGGATATGAGGAAGAAATTCTTTACTGTAAGGGTGGTGAGGCATTGGAATGGGTTGCCCAGGGAAGTTGTGAATGCTCCATCCCTGGCAGTATTCAAGGACAGGTTGGACATAGTCTTCGGTAGCATGGTTTACTGTGAGGTGTCTCTGTCCATGGCAGGGGGGTTGGAAGTAGACGATCTTAAGGTCCTTTCCAACCTGAACTATTCTATGATTATACGATTAAAAAGATGCCGTTCAAAAAATAGACTATGTTTTACCTTAAAGGTAGATATTTGTTGGAATTTGGGGTTCTCAAACAGGAATGCAGCTGATTTTAAAGAGCACAGGAAGGTCTTTAGTGTTCCAAGGGAAGAAAACACATGATATTGACACATTGTCCTAAACAGAGCATAAGTGCTCTGTGATGAGCAAGTCAACAAAAGGATGTGGTGCTTTTCCCTTGGAGCCAAGAGAGAAGATACAATTACAAGACTGGAATTGTTCCAGTTTACTTCATAATATTCAGGAAAAGGTCTTGTAGTCCAAAGTGGTCCTAAGGGCATGATCATGACTATAAGCGATAGCACTATATATGACTAATTGCACAAGACTTTGGAGATCTCTAAGGGGTTTTGAAGCAGAGGAACATTAAAGCATTTCCCAGAGATTCACTCCATGACATGAGCAAAAGCAATCAGAGGTCAGAAGAAGGTATAACCTTCTTGTACAGCAAAAGAAAGATGAGTCCTAGCTAGTGATTCTTGGAATCAGTCTTACATGAATAGTGTGGTTAAAGTAGGCAGGAGGGAAAAATATAAAAGGTAAGCAAAAAGGTAAAAAAAAAAAATATGCATTAACATTTGGCACTAAACCATAAATTCAGGATTCTGTATAACCAAATCACAGATGGATACAAAAAAGAAACTTAGTTTCCTACATGTTATTGTTGGAAGTTTAGATGGTAAATGAATGGAATTGCTCATATCTGAAATGAGTTTGACCTACTTCTGAATTGCTGAATTTGGGTTGTGATATTTCAGTCATTCCTAAATGGAATTGTTTGATACGATTCTCAGTATTGCAGTCTTTCCATTGATAATTATAACCTATTTTGGAAGAAGTTAGTAGAGAAAAAGGAGGGGGATGTTACATTACGTTAAAAATAACTGTTTCTAAGCAATATTGTGAAATAAACTTTAGTAAGTAGGAGTTGCTCCAGAAATAAAGCACTATATAGAGAGCTTCAGGTTACCAAATCACTCTAAACAACAGGATGGTAAACCTTTTCAAGACCAATATATCACATGTAAGTCGAAAATTATGCATTATTGTCATGATTTCAGTTCTTACTGACATGTTAGAAGTCACATGAAGGGAGCCCTTCAATTCTTTCAGGATTTATAAAATTATAAAACATAATCTGAAACAAAAATTTGACATCTATTATAAATACAGGCTTTTGGTTGCCATATCTGAAAAAGCACTCAGAGCAAAATTTCACAACAAGAAATCAAGAGTCAATTAGGTCTGAGAGTGCAAAATCCCAACCTCCACCATATTTACAGTTCATTTCAATTTTATAGGCTAGCTTCATGAAGTTGATAACAATTATGAGCAAAGTCCATTGGGAGAAAGTAATTAAATCTGATTGATAATTGGGAATTCGTTAAGTGCCAAAAATGTCAGAATTTCTGCCGAGGAAGCAGGCTATGCTAGCTAAAACAGATATGGAAGGAAACTAGAAACATTAGTTAATTAACTAACAATTATGATAGAAAAGAGGAGGAGCTGATAGTCATAAATGCACACCAAAAGACAGGGAATATGAAAGATTTATGAGGGAAGAAAAGAGAAATTTAAAGTTTATATATTTTGTGATTGGTAGTTTTTTATATAAGTGTTTCAAACTATTATATATTTTTGGAGTACATCCAGTCATTGGATGATAAGCTTTGTATTTTCAGTGTAGGTACACTTATACTTGATAATTGGTAGTCAGTATTGCACATTAAAAAGATTAAAACAAACTAAATATTTTAAAATTCATAATTATTGTCATAAGGTAATGTTTCTAATGTTGCTCCATAGATTTTGTTTCTTAAACGCATAATAGTTAACCATTTTAATGAATCATGTGAGGAAAAACAATGTAAATACATTATTATTAAATCTGCTAATGACAAAGGTCAATAGAATCTGTTGTAGGAATAAGACTATGTCATCTGTGTGGAATGAACTTAGTATCTTGGTAAATATAGTGTGGGAAAATGTCACACATTTCAACACTGCCAATTGGAAAGAACATAATTACAAAAAAGGAATGTAAGTCATTCTTTAGAATTGGGAATTCTTTGGAATGACAGAAATATTGGGCGACTTAGAGGTCAGCATGGATAATTACTTGAACATCAGTTTTCATTGTGGCATACAAAAGTCCTTAAAAGTTGTAGTAAGAAAGTATGAGTAAAGAGTTTATAGTACATCTGCACTGTCACTGAAGCCATCAGTGTTAGACTGATGTATGCAATTATGTGTTCAAAGATGAAGAACTGTAAATGGTTTGGTGTACTCAATGAACACGATTAAATAGCTGCAGAACAACTCTTATAAGAGAAAAAAAAAAAAAAAAAGGAAAATCAGAAGAATAATTTAGTTTCCAAAACAGAAGGTTAAGAAGTGACACGATCAGTGATTGAACAGTCTTTCCTGATGAAATCTGAGTACAGAGAACTTCTCAACAAGAAAACATAAGGACAATAATCCCCACTTATTATCGTTCCCAAACAATACCAGCATTTCTGTGGGATGATTCTGATTCCCAGTGATACTCCTTTTAATACCTCAAAATCCCTTCCTGAAGGTAGTTTCTGTCTCCACATGGTTCTAATTCTCAGTCTAAGAAAGAGAAATAGCTGGGCAATTTCTGCCATAATTATCTGTTGAAAACTTTGTCCTGAGGCCTGGCAATGAAAATTTTAAGTAGTTAAAATCAGGTTGCTTTCTAAGCATCTAAGAATGCATGATGCACAACCCAGACCTGAGGTGTCACCTTCCAGACTACTTAAAAATTTTCTGTGCTTTTGATCCATGTGACCTGTGTTTCTCAAAAGTGAAGGAGTGCTCTAATCTACATTTTATAACTCAGCTCCTGTGGAAAATTGTACCTTTGCAGATTATCCAGAGTCACAAATGAAACAGTGGCTACTGATACACATACAGAACAGATCTTTTGACTTCTAACTTCTGTTCAAGTTACCACTAGACTTCTCTGCTAAGAATATATAGTGAGTAACAGTTGCTTTGTTCTATCCACATTATTATATTTACAGACTATGACTTTCTATTCAGAACTCCAGAGTCTTCAACCTGGTATTTATTTAGTCAAACAAACCAGAAATAATTCAAATAAAAATAACATTCAAGCACTGTGGGCTATCCAGCATCTGGATTATACAGACATCAAACTCCAGTCAATGGGAGAACCTCACTGTAACAAAATCAGTTCTTCTGTAAAATGTAGATGAGATATAGGTGATGTCTGAGTGGGATTTTGAGGTTCCTAGTCCCAAATTTAAAGATTTGAGCCTCCATTTTTAATCCTAGGCACTGGAACAGAGTTCATATGGAGAAGTTTCCATGTGCTACAGTTTATGTTCTAATCTAAACAGTATAATATAAACTGGGGCATGCATTATTTCATGGATGACACAGTTTTCAAGTTATGGCAGTTTGGTAGTGTCCCAGGCTCTTGGTTCCCACACATTCCACAACTTTTTCATTTTCCAGAACTGTCATCAAAAGCAGATTCAGACTGCTGGAGGACACCGAGAGAAAAGAGAGAAAAAAATACGCAATATATTTAGATAATAAATTGTGATGAATCTGTGTTATGACATTATCTGTTCTGATGACGGTAGGTCAGAAACGAGGTCAGGCAGTTTAGAGCAGTTAGTTTAAGAAAACAAAATTGTTCCCTGTAGATTTCTTAAGGCCATTACAAGCTATAAAGAAAATCTCTTTCCTCATCCTCTTCTCCAAGCGCTCGCTCTCTGCCCTCTCCAACAATGAATCACAGTAGCATACTTTATTTTAAATTAATTTTCTCCAAAATCAGAAGAATATTTTCTTTGAAATAATTTATCTATCTACCCTGCCTGATGAACACTAAATTAATGTCAAGGTGCCCTCATTTTAGGATTGCTTGATGCTTTGCTTACTGTTTTTAAATTGGTTCTATCCTGGTCAGCTAACTTTGTATTTTCAGTACCAGTCACATTTGCTGAGTTAATGAATACATGCTTTACACCTTTTATTTAACCAGAACAAGTTAAAATATATCCTTCAAGCCTGAACCCTTGACTTTTCTCTTTTCATATATGTAGAATCACCATTAGTCCTGTTATAAATTATTAGCTACCCCATACAGCAGAGGACTTATAATTTTTATGTCACATTTTTCTTCAATACCATTGAAGAGTTTCATTTAGTCCTACATATGCACATCAGTTATTTGTTTTCCTTCCAGAGGTGCAATTCTCCATATGGACAAGAATAGAAAGAAAAACACTCCACAGCAAAATGGAAGCAATGTGCTAAAACTTTAGTTTAGAGATATGGTCTTTATGTACCTCATTTGCTATCAAACTCAACAAGAAAAAATACTTGAAAGTCACAGATGCTTTGAAGAAACGTGGAAATTTATTTGCAACTTATTCAAAATACAAAAATCAGATTCTGATCTAGACTGAATCTCTAAATTCATACTCATGACAAAGTGGGAAAGATTTAGAGTTACAACCTTCATTGCTAAGAACCTAGTTACATACCAAGAGGCACACACAGATTGGTTAGTACATGCTGCATCCATGCCTGCACACATTAGTTTATGGATTTGACCTAGTTCACCTTACAGAGATGAAATGACATCATGCTGTATTTAGAAAATGTCAGTGTGTTAACTCAGATTATTCAGGCATGTACTTTTAATTAGGGAAAAAAAGCACCATAAAAATGCATAGGGAATACAATCCATTCCAGGTTAAGATCATTATACACAGTTCAACATTCATGGCAAGTGTATTCTCTTCCTGATTCAGGAAGTATAATAAATCTTTCAATCCTAGAATTTGGTGGTTTGATCTTTGATTACACTGCATGCACCATGAACTTTAAGTTTGTCAAAACATTACTGACACCTTCCGAAATTCAGAAAAATTGAATTCCTTTAAACCGTCATCCACAGATTTATTCTCAAAGTTTGTATTTGGGAACAAATTTAACTAAAATTTTCTGGTTTAGTCAACAGTATCCAATGCTTGACTGTGTTATCTTTCTGATTTTGTGGAGATTAAAAGGATTTTAATGGTAAATTGGGAAAGATTACTGCTCTTCCTACCTTGCACTATGCTCTTTTCAAAATGGCTTTTCCTGTTGCCTCAAAAATCTCTTTTAAGCGCAGCGTCTTGTTTCAAAGAACATAAATAACTCAGAGAAGTTAATGATCCCTTGCTTTGATCATGCACATTCTCCCCCGTACCAGTAGCACAATCAAACCAATAGGATTGGCAAGTACATGTGTTAGTAAAAGTTACCAGCTTTGTGCATACACTCTTCTGTAATAACAAAGAGGCAAACACTGTTGCATCTGAATTCGAAGGTTTCATCATACTTCTGCAGGAGGAATGATGGCAGGAAAAAGACTATTTAATAACTTTTGTTAATGTCTGCAGTACAAAAGATTCCATGATTCTAAAAATGAAATATATCAAGCAAGGGTTTTGTTTGCCTTTTCTGTAGGAATGACTGTACACTGGATCAGCCACCATTATGCCCACATGCTGGGCAAAAGTCAGTTGGCTCCACCCATTCATAGTAATGAACAAACAACAGCATCCAGAGTGACTTGTGTGACAATTTTCAGGATTTGGAGACTATTCCAAACTTGCAGGCTTTTTCTTCACTTAAATAAATTAATAAATACAACTAGTCAGATACCCTCAGCTGAATCTTATTAAAGTAATTGAGTGAAATCTATGCTTTATAAAGTATATATTTTAAATTTATATTTTATATGAATTAAAAAAAAATATTTGTAGCATATTTTGGGGAAAGAAAATGACATTAAAAATGTTCTTTAATCTGAACACAGTAGCTCACTGAAATGTGTGGTGGGTGGAGAAAGACTGAATATACAAGCCCTAATATTTAGTTAGACTCTTTTCCTGGGTCTAACTGCTTCACAGGTTTTATTTAAGGCTGATATCCAAACAAACAGAAGCTACAAAAGTATTATTAAGTATATTGCTGTGTGATAGGCCTTCAAACTGAGGTGCACAGTTGCTCCCTCTTTCCTGAGGCGTAATTGCAAAGACATACCCTCCAATTGCAAGAGTTAGTTTTTTTACAGTGCATCACATAGGAGCAAAGTAGCTTGGTAATTAGGGAAAAATCAGCTGTGCAGGAGGAGTCAGACAAAAGAAGAGGTTTGAAAACAAAGATACTCATTCAGCTCTGTCAAGAAGTGACTTCTGCTTTGCTCTTTCTAATCCAAATTCAGCGATTTGTGGGTTGGCTGAACTCCATCAAGTCCCATTCCTCCCTTTGGGTGACAAAGAAATTTCTCCTTTCCCATCTTTGTTTAAACTTGAATATACAGCTCTTTTCTTCAGCATGCACAACTCTCCTCAAGACCCTCTTGTCTCTGTCCTTGATCTGCAGTCTCCTCATTTTTGGGCTCATGCCTTCACCTGCCTTCTGCCCTCTGACTTTGACGACACGTGCAGGACTTTCCAGTAGGGCTCAGGAAGTTTTTCATGCTGATATTCACTGATTTTTGGAGATAAAGAAATTATTTTTATTTCCAGATTGCTCTCTTGATCCAGAGGGCAACACTTGAGACCAAAATTACCAGCTGTCCCTACTTTCTTCTGCTGATATTTCCAGCAGTTCACACACCAAACACAATTTACACAACAAAATAAATACATTAAGTAACTTTGTTTGCCATGATATTAGAAGTCAAATTTGTGAGGACATGGTTTTAATGCAGCTGTAAGTTACATTTCCCTGTTCAGCTCATTCCAAGTTTGATCATACTTTTCTTTTTTTTCCCCAAACTTTTCTTGAGTTGCAAACACAAGAGTTCAAAATGTGGTCCAATCTGTAAAATATAGGCTATAGCTCTTAAAAGATTGTAAACATGCAGAGAATGAAACAAAATTTATGGTTATTTTGAAAATAATCTACAGTAAGAATCTTTTTATATTAGTAGCCAGTATAAATTATTGGAACAGTATTAGGAATGAGGATTCAGATCCTCAGGATTTAGTAATGTGTTACTAGAATTCATCAAAATATTCATGACTGACTGTAGTGGTGATAAGGCCAGCATGCAGAACTGCTGCTATTTGCCTGTGAAATGACTGGGACTAACCGTAGCACTGGGCAGTGGTGAGGTAGAGATAGAAACTTTCTTAGTTTATCATAAACCAAATTATGTTAACAGTTATGGTTACATTTGTAACGAATAACGACCACCTCTGTCATTCAAAAATCTTTCTACCATTACTTCCTCTCCTACATCAGGAGTTGAGCATTATGGGTCACCAGTTTTGTTCCTTCTCAAATAATTTATTCTATTACTTCTATGATTCCATTGTTGCTTAGTATCTAAGAAAAGCACTATTTTCAACTTTTTCACCACAGTTTCCCTATAGCAGATCTATGACGTCAGGTTTTCTTTTCCCAGGGAAATCAGATATGTTAGCACCATATGCTAGCAGATATGTTAGCATTCAGAATGTTAGGGAAGCTCCAAACTGGGAAAGTCGCCATCTTGGTTATGGCGTCTACCTTGCCAGATGAGTAAAGGCAGTGTTCCTGATGTGGCTCACTTGCATTTAAACCAAGCACTTCATTGTCCATCAAAGTCAGTCTACAAACTTCTGCGAGCTCTATGAGACCAAACCTAAGCTACAAAAGCCAACATAAGATTCAGGGAGAGTATTCCCGTTGATTGTGCCAACTTTGTTTTCTGGCAAAGTGACATCTGCCTCTGGGAAGTTCAGCCTAAAACTATAATTCACATAATTTTTGAAAACAAACAAACAAATCCAGCTAACATAAAAAGAAAACTAAGTGAAAGACATTTCTACAAGCTATGTGGTAACAGCTTTCTTCTGACAAAGCTTTTTGCCAGACAGAACATTGTCTACTGAAACCACAGAATCATTTAACTACCCAGTTTGTCATGACTTTTTGAGTTATATTTACGGTAGTTGCTCTTTTTCCATCTCCCCTTAACACTCTTTAAATCAACTGAGCACTGTTTTCTGTTCAAAGCTGTAGAGAGGTCATGAAAGCTGAAGAGGTAACATGTGGTGGAAAGAACCTCTTCATGCATTTAAAAGACATATGCGTGACAAGATAAAAATATGAATTTTAATTTTCCTTTATGGTACACTATCTCAGCTCCCCTCTGATGTGAACTATGACCAATGTAAATCATAAATACTAATGAGAACACAGCAGAGTGAGGACTAAGAAACTGGGTTTTGGCTCAGTTCCTGACTGTCCCAAGGTAGTATCAGAAGATAAATTTTAAATTGCTAAAATAAGTTGGAACTCCCACCGCATGCAAAAAAGAAGCTGTGTTCATGTATAATTATAGGATTACGACCTATTTTCCTACTCAAGATTTGATCTGTAGGTTTGCTAAGCAAACCTATTCAGTTCCTGAGGGGGCTTATTCTAGATCATTTCTTTAAATTGATATAAAAACCACTGCATTAAAATCAGAAATTATTACTATTCATTATTTGCTATTATTTCAAGTAAACCCGTATTCATCTAAAAATATCCTTTCAACGTCCAGTGCTTGGATAAATATACGTATCTTAAATTCCGTAGTATCTATTTTGGTATAACTTTATTACTTTTTTGACATTTGCAACTACCCATGATTATACTGTTTCAAAAATTTCAGTCTGCTATTTTAACGGATTTGCAGTCTACATATTTTTTATATTATACATTTTATTCCTATCAATCTTAGTCAATAAAAATATGCAATCTATATAAGAAATTTCTAATGCATTCTTTGGGATCAATTGTTTCATAACCTTGTTGTACATAACAATCCCTTCTACAAACACCTGATAGCCATTTGTGCAATTATTTGGGAAATAAGATTATCTCCTTTTTTTTTTCATCACTTTCTTTTGGTGATGAGGGGATTTTTTTTTTTTTGCTTGCCTTTCTTCCCTCTTTTTCCTCTTCTTTATTCTGCTGTCTGATTTATAATTTCTTTTGGAAGTAGCAAGCATAGTGTCTAAATCTTCTTCAGGCTAGTCAAACAAAGAGTTATTAATATGAAAATCATGTTATAGTGAGAAAGGATGAAGAACAATGAACAATTATACAAGAACACAACAAAAAATGTTTTTACGTGTACTCATGTAGTAGTTGATGTTCTAATGTACCAGTTGATGCTCTAATGTACTGGTTGATGTTCTAGCTATAAGAATAGATGTTCATAATAGCTACAAATCAATTTCAAAGAAATCAAAGAATCATTTAAATATGCTCAGAGGATAAATCACTAAAGATGCTCAGAGAAATAAAGATACACTCAGAGGATAAAGCATTTAAAATGCATGAAACAAAGATAGAATGAACTGAACTGAGACACATAAAAAAATAACTCAGCTACTGCTTTCATCATAATTTTCTTTTTCAGTTTTTCCTCTTTTTTTCTCCCCTTTAATATTTATTCATGAATTGGTGGCAAATATTACCAGCTATCATCAAAATTAACCTCATTTTCTTCTGAACGTATTCTTTTGTGCCAACACAGCAATAGGATGGATACTCTTGCATACTGTCCTTGTAATCATATAGAGTTTCAATAATTTCTAACTACTTTATAAGTAGAAATGAAAACAAAAAAAATCTGCACTTGTTAGTTATTAATTCTTGGTTTCTTCCAAATGCTTTCTATTAATAAAAGTAATCACTAGTGTTTGAGATTATTAAAAGTACTAGGAGATGGCATGTCTTCAGACATAAATATTTGTGCTATCAATGTCATCCATTGAGTAAAAATACACTGTTTTAGCACTGATTTTTACTAATTTTAAACAGCATAAAACACTGCACATTGTCTAATGAAAACCAGTGATGAAATGAAGGCTTTGAAAGGCTAATTTCTGGGGTTTACCAGCTTTTGCATTTTATTTATGACCAGGAGGAGCTGTTAGGTGAATACAAAAAATGCCCACAAAAAATATAAACTACAAAAAATCATAAAAAGCAAATTTCAGAAGTCATAAAAGGAAGACAAATTATTTCAAATGAAGTTTTCCTCTTGTGAACCCTTACTTATCTCTTGATGTGGTTAAGGGAGAGTTTGCTTGTGTTAAAAAAACTACGACTGTTCAAAAAGCTAACATTTCTATGGACATCAGCAACTTCAAAAAAGTGTTGATTTGTCACACTTAACCCAGGAAAAGCAGAGAGGAGCACACTCCTTATGAGGCACATACATAAAAATTTTTGCTTGTGTCCATAAAAGGCAGAACATCCTCCAAATATGTGCTTCTCTGGAAAAAGCTGGTTTACTGCAGAATGTAGGTCACTGTATATACACTGGAGTAGAAGATAATTGTGGGGAATTGCACCAGGATTGGACTTTGTTGAAAGCTCCTATACATTCAGAATGTAAAACTGAAGCCAAAGCCTATAAACTGTTGGATATTTTGAGTGGATTAACTATCCTTTTGTTTATGCTAGCTGTAATTAGACTACATTGCAAGACATCATCACAAAAGCAGACTTTATTATAGCTAAGCATTACATTTTACAAGCCTATGATAATTGTGGGGTGGTTCTACTTCCACAATATATTGAAGACACACTGATAGTGTGTGCATATTTTATTTTTTTTCTGAATAAATATTTTCATATGATTTTCATATTGTGCAATAAACAAAATTGCTTCATCCCTGAAATGTCTCTGTTATAGAAGTTTAAGAGTCAAATGTCTTTCTATTGCTCATGCCAATGTTAAAATATTTGCTATTAGAGCCAAGCTTTAGTTTGCACAAAGCCAGTAAACTAAACCTTTCATTCCTTAAGTGCTTTTCTTTATCTGTGAGATACTGAAAAACATCTTTTTAGCTGGCACCAGTGGCTCTGGGGAGTGTTTTACAGTACAATTTTGCAAATGCTTATTTCGGCTTTATTGGCCTCACAGCACAGATTACAGGAGACCACACATTTGGGATGGTCATTTTTCTTTGCATTAGCAGAATACATTTAGAATGGCAGCAGCTAACCTTAGAGGAACCTGGACTAATGAACAATACTTCATGGAAAACCTTTCAACGTTTAAGAGGGAGCACTGAGGGGAATCTTTAAAAGTCTGAAATTCACAGTGGAAGCCAAAAAATTGTGCTCCTAAATCCCTGCGTTTTCTTTTTGTTCTAATTAGGCCCTGACTTCCCAGCCTTCAATTGTCTATAAGCACATTGAATGGAGAAAAATATTTCATGGTCTACTAGTTTTTGGGTAGGAAATTCTTCATTTAGATGCAGCAAAACAGACTTTTCTGCATGAGAAAGACTTTCGTTGCCATAGCAGTTTGATATGCCTTAGTATTTGGAAAAATATATGCTTAAGCAAAGGCTACATCCACAACAAATAATTATGGTATCCTATGAAAACCTTCAGTGTTTCAGAGAAGCTTGTTGCTTTTTCTGGAATTGACATGTATGCATGATTTGCTTCATCTTTTGTTCTTCTGTGAAATAAATATATGAACAGCTATTTCTTGGGTTTAAAAGCTCATCTTTTTTTATTTATCTTTTGGCTGCTTGCTTCATAATCACATCATAAAGAATCATTGAATTAGAGTTAGAAAAAATATTATATCATCTCTTTAATCCTCTTTCAAAGTTAGCATATGATACAGTTCTCCCAGAGAGACTAGTCCAGACAACTGTCTTTAGCAGAAATTATGTGAAAATATAAGAACATAGGTCAAATTCATCCATATTTATTGCCTTTCTAGGCACATTTTGCACAAGGAATGAATTTGGAGATATAAACAGTAGTTAAAAATAAATGCTTAAAAGCTAACCCCATATACTGGTTTTGTTAAATGTCTAAATAATACAAAAATGGGGAATGAAAATGCAAAACATAGTGCCATCATCTGTAAGTAGCACTGTTTATTAATACAGTAGTTGAAACAGTTTTCAAATAAGCTGTCAGACAACCAAGACATCTTCTGTGAAAGCATAAAAAAAGCATGCCATATTTTAAGTAAACAAAAAATTACTTTATGGGTGTGTTCTGCATGGTATCACACAAGAAGGAGTGAGGAAAATCAAAAGCTGAAGAAGTGAAATCACTAAATGAATTACATGAATTCAGTAGAATTATATGGAAGACTTATGTCCAAAAAGTAAATTGCCTGGAAATCAAAGACTGTCAACCCAATGTTCAACACCACAGAGACTGGCTAATTTACAGCATTCATAAGCCTGCTTCTTATGTTCTGAATATTCAGAATAGCCTCTGAAAAACCTTAGATCATAGAGTCATAGAACTACAGAATGGACAGTGTTGGAAGGGACCTTAAAGGTCATCTAGCTTCAACCCCTCTGCCATGACCAGAGACACTTTCTAGATACTTGCTGAATTAAAGAATTTTTTTCAATGTTCAGAATAAATGAACATTAGTACAGCTCTTAATACAGTAAATCACAAAAATCTCTACTGTAATCATCTAAAAAATAATCTGTAGTCTGACTAACATCACTAGCTTGCTTCAAACTAGTCAATTGGAAGTTCTGGGCTAAAGATGTCATATTACACCCTAAATAGTGTATGAAGCACTTCTTCCATCCACTCCAAGATGTAGTAATTGGTTGTTTTTTGGTTTTTATAGAACTAATTCCATGATTAGTCCGGGTTGATAACACTGAATGGTCAAAATTCCTCTTTTCGAATGAGGACAGATTATCTTTAGAGAAGAAAAGATACTTCAGTTTTCTTATGTCAAGCTGTTCCTTGTTCTGTTATGAGACTAGGAAGACAATACCAGCTTGTACTCTCATTTTGCTTGCATTTACTTAATTCCGAGGATTAGAAAAACGGGATTATGGTAGCCAAATACCTTGGATGACAACTTTGATTGTTGAAAGATATTGTTTAAAACATAAAACCAAACCCATATAAATTCAATATCAGTCACTTTATCAGTGCTCTTAGCCAAAAGAATTTAAGGAACATTTTAAAAACACAGGACATGGTAATCATAAAAAAAACCCCAAATAAACAAACAAGCAAAACTAAACCCAATTTTGCATATTTTGCATAGCAAAACGAACTCAGTATGTGACATTATAATGATAACAACAGTCCATTTCCATGAAATGGAAACTTTAGAGTTTGTTATTTCTTTAAAATACTAATGTCAGGCAATATACATCCAGGTCATATGTTGGTATTAGAATATAAACCCAGCTGGTAAAAAAAACCTTCAGAGATAAAATAACATACTCAAGACATGCTGAAAGTTGAAATAAGAAGATGTCTATCTTGTGATGTTTGTCATGTCCTAAAAAGCATAGCATCACAAGAATAAATATGGCACAGTAAAATTTGTCTGTTTCATATAATCGGCAGCAGTTGAAGTAACACAACAGAGTTTGCAAACTTCTGATCAACTTCAGTTTATCAGAAAAATATGGCCAAATGGGAGCTAGTTTAATTTGCTTAATGTTAGGACCAATGAGTTCTAATAAATTTGTAATGCGAACAGAAAAATTATTATGTTTACCAATCTGTGACTTTCTTTTTACTTTAAAAACTCAATTTACTAAACAAAAGCATATGGAATTATTTTTGTTCTTAATTGCACAGAGCTAACAAGCTTTCTGTTTATAAACTGAACAAGCCATGAGAAAATCATTTTTCAAACAAATAGTAAATTTCTTATTGTCAAGAATTTAACTTTTCTCTAGCATTGGAAGCTACAACTAAGCAAAATTATGGAGTCCTTGCCTTAAATCGAGGAATTACAGCCTGATATATTTCACCATGCAAAATATTAACCTTTGCCAAGTACATAAGACAATAATTAAAACCAGGTCTGAATCCTTTATCAATCAAGATTTCAAAGATGTTGAAGCAGACAGATGCTATTTCAAACTAAGATGAAAGCTGCACATTATCATGATCACAATTTATGCCGTATATGGCCCTACAACCATAGTTAAACCGAGAGAAGACTGAAAAATTGTAGCTTTGTTTGAAAACAGAAAACTAGTTCCCTGCTTGCAATTAATAGGTGAAAAGCCAGGAGAAGAATTTCACTGATACATACTTTGAAAAGGTAGCTTACATATGCAGCTGATAGGCTGAAGAGGAATCAAAGTGTTTCCAGAGGGAATGAATAGTGGTTGTACTTGAAAAATGATCATGATATCTCAGGGGAATGAATCTCTTCCAAACACTGTTTCAAACTAGGCTGGCCAATAGGCTACAGAACCCAAGAATAAGACTGGATGTGTTTTTTTTTTTTCTTTCTTGGGTTTTCTTTTTTTTCCATTGGCTGTATAACCTTCTAATTTAAACCACAAATAAGGAGTAGATGAAGAATGCCCTTCAACTCCAGAAAGCAGTATTAATAACCTATAGTGAATGCAGTTCAGCAGGCTACTTCATGTCTTTGAAACGAATAAATATATCTTTTCTAATTCTTATAAGTTATGCATCTAAATGCTAACACTATTGTCAAAGTCAATCCAGCTATGACATGGTTATTTAGTTATCGAATCCTTTGACTACTTGACTTAAAATAGGATTCTTATTGCCTATAATTTCTGTGGTGATTTATTGCACACTTAACACAAAGCTAAATTAAAATATGTCTGTGAAAACAGACTTCTAAATGGTTGGGCAGATTTGTTAAACTGCATTACAATTTGCCATCCCAACGCAAAAATAGGAGTCTTATTTTTAACTGTCATCCATTTGCTTAAAAAAAATGGTTGGTTTATTTCAAATTATGAGATAGCAATGGCTTTGACTAGGTTTTCTGAAAAAGTCCTTGATCAGTGTTGGAAAGTGCTATGCTAAATTATCATCTCCTGATGATACCATGAACAGCTTCTAATTTCTGTGTTAATGATCACTGATGATGAATGTTGTTCAATTGTTTAGGGTTTTTAAACATAGGAAAAAAACCCTATTTTTGTATATATATTTTTTCAATTCCAGAGGAAACTTATGCAATCATATAAACTGCACATGATTGTATCATCAGTATTCAACCATATTTCTTATTTCAAATCATTACTGATTTGTAGAGAATGGGAACATATTTTTAACATTTTGCATTCCTATAGGAACTTTATGTAAATGTGACAAAAATTTGCATGGATATCAAAGCTGCTATATACAGGTTGACATTATTCAATACTTAGATAAGGTATCCCATTTATCACCCTGTTGAGCTCTTCAGTCAGTCTACAGCTGAGCAGATTTCTTTGGTTTGCTTTTCCCAGGACAGTCATTCTAGATATATTGCTTTCATGGGAGATGTTAACCAAAAGCACTGCTTTCTTTCAGCCTTGCCCTGAAAGTCTCTCTTGGCAAATAAGAAATATGAAACACATTGTTTGGATTTCACCAAACCTAAATCACCACAAGGAGGAAAGAAGGGGCAACTCAAACATTCAGTAGAAAGTTAAATTAGGAAAAGGCAAACCACCCAGGAGGGAAGCTTTGGTAGGATATTCAATAATAACAAATAAGAAACTACTCTCTCATCAAAGGCAATCCTTTCCCTTTCCAATATAACAAAGCATAAGAATAATATAGTTGGCACTTCAAAACTCATAAAACTTTTGGGTTGCTGAATTAAAGCCTTCTAGTCCTCTCTATAGCTGCTGTCTACTTCCCTGTGAACCTGTTACTGAAAGGAGATCCGGAGAGACCACCCATCCACAGCCCATATCACCAAGCAGGGAAGTGCCAAGTTTAATCCTTTAGGGAAGCATTTTACCCCCACTGCATATCCAACACTTCCATCAAGGGTTGAGTGACAAGGGATTTAATGTTTTGTAATGAGAAGCTAATTTCTCAGGAATTGTACTTGGGGGCAAAGGGTCTCTGTAGCAGAGCTGTGTCAATGAAAATGCCACAATGGTGATATCACATCCAGGTTGCTAAGATTACCACCTACTGATATCCCAAAGGTAGAGACTAAAGAATGAACTTCATAGATTTAGCTATGAGTTCATGTTACAGAATGCAACCATATGTTGACACTTAGGTTGTGGATGTAAAACTCCTGGCAATGAAAGGAACTGATAAGACAAAGCAGGGGTGAGAGACAGTCAGATACAGACGAAACGATCATTCTTGCATTTACATTAAAAAAAATAAAAGAGAAGATAAGAATTGTTGGAGTTGTCAGAGCAAAAAAACTTTTCACTTAAATAGGTTGAAATACCCATATACAAGCTAAAGTACATACTGAAGTAGCTTTTTACTTTTATTATTCAGTAAAATAGCTAAATATCGGTAAGAAGAAGCTAGAAAATAAACTGTATTTGTCTTTGTTTTAAGCATTAAATTTGTTTGCTTAGATGAAACTTGTAGAAAAAAAATTATGATAAAAAATATGTTGATGATATGTTAAATGCATGAGCATTCTGATTGCCTCAGGGTGGGAAGAATGGCTTTATTCTCACACACAAAAGTACTTGACCCAGGGAATACATTCAAAAATTGGGGTCAAATGTGCACCAGCTGGGTTAATTTATAAAAGCCCCGTTCGTCACAAAAAAAAAGTCAAGAAAATGGTGGGGAAAAAAACCCTAAACTGATGAGATCCTGGATTTTTACAATAGCTTCAGGTGCAAACAACAGCTGCTAAAGTGAGACATTGCACTATATCTAAGTAACACAACTTAAATAAGGGATAATACAAACTTGCTTCAAATCTCTTCAAGTTCAGTTGAATACTCCAGTGTGAAATTCACTACTGAAATAGTTTCAAACTTTTTTTTCAGTTAACTTTCCCCTAACTTTCCTATGGACAGTTTTCTTATTCAGTGTTTAAGTTTAGAAAAGAGATCTAAACAAGGTTGATAAAGGTTAAATAATAGAATAATGTTGGCAACAGGGCAAGTTCATGGAACAAAAGGAAAGAATTAGTTTAGAGAGGATATTTGAAAGGCTTTTATTTTTTTAAAGAAAGAACAATCAAATCACCAGAAATGGTTATGGAATACTGAAAAGAAAGAGGGAATGGATAATCACAGAGGCTCTTTTTCTGTCCTGTAAAATTAGTGAATCCTTATTCAAAATGGAAATAACAGCCACTACTACCTGACCTTTACTATGCAGCTGTGACTCGTGCTTGTCCATTTGTTTATGTGCTTTAAGACATGACAGGAATGCATCATGTGGGGGACTGAGATTGTCCTTTTACAGTTGATCACATTTTTTATGTCTTTTATTTCCCCTTCTGGGGACTATGTATGGAGAAATGACAGGTTAAAAAAATAAATAATATAAAAGAGATGACATTGACAAGATATGAGTCCATAATCTTCCATAATGGTTTAAAGGAATAATACTTTTCCAAAATTAAATGAATGCTGAGAATGCAACACCTTCTGGTTACCATTGCATGCTTTAGTAATAGAAGATATGTTAAATATTTAGCTAAATTCTTTGTGGGCCTAGCTTGTAACCTTTTCCTATCAATATACTAGAGGTCACCCAGACAGTAATACCTCCATATTCTTTCTACATACCATGTCACCTACAGTGACAGAAATTTTAGTTAAAACATGACAAACATATTTATTGTTTATAAATAATATGATAAAAAAAACCCCACAAACATTAGTAGATGTGACTTTTTGTTTCTTTTGGAAAATGAGTGAAACAGACTCTGATACTTTTTCTTCTATATTTTCTTACCTAGTACATAATCCAGTTGGGGAGGACTAGTAGTGCAACTGAGGAGCATGAAACCAGTGTATCTAGCATATCTGAGACAACTTTAACCTTTCAAATAGAGGTAAAAAAAAAAAAAAAAAAAAATCTCATTCAGCAGTAGAAGGTTCAGCACAAAAATAAATACATGCAGTAGATTTATGATTTCGTTCAGGCCATGTTTCAAGCTGTATTTTTACAGCACTAATGCAGTTACTGACACATTACAGCTAGATTGTAGGTATGCTGAAAACAACAATATATGTTTCAATGATACAACTAAGTTGTAGTACAAATACAAGCTATTACTTTAAATTGGAATATACTTTTCTCATTTCTTGACTGTAATAAAATTTCATTTTTTTCCCTATTGGTAAGTGAAAATAGCAATAAAACTGAAACACAACATGCATTTCACATTAAATCTAGATAGTGTTGCTTTCACACTGAAATAATAGAAGAAAATATTCTTAAGAGGGCATGATTTTATAAAGACAATTGTGCTATAACTCATGTCTACTCCAAATTTGACACATTTCTCTTCTTTCTCAAGATAATTATGATCTACAGCGCACAACTCCCTTTAGTTTAGTGTTCTTCCAGATCCATCAAGCTTGAGAGGCAAAACTTAATGAATTACTTCCAGACCAAATATATTCTGCAGTTACATCCAATAAAGGAATAAGAAGAAAGGAAATGGCATCACTGTCATTGTAGGAGCAATTGACCCTACAGCGTAGACAGCAGAGGTGGATGATACTGACCTTCATCACGCTACTGAATCATAACACTGTCATTAGTTTGATCATCAAAAGTTGAACCTCAACAGTAAAAAATATATACATTTTGGGATAATGAAAGTTAACACACATATATTACAACTGTAACAGAACATGAAAGTAAAAAATAAGACACCACCTTCATGCTGTATTCTGAATCCCAGACACAAGGATAATTATTCCGTGCATCTGATTGTGGTGGTACTACATCATGTATCTTTCAACAGATTCATTAAAGTCCAGGGAGAATGCAGGGGTCTTTAACATCACCCTAACTATTCTATCAGTCTATGATTCTACCACTACTCACTTTACTATGAACCATAGCATTAAGGTTCATAGTAAGTACTAATCTTCAAATGCTATCTTGGAATTAATTTCTCTCTACTAAATGTTCCAAAAGATATTAGAAGAATGCATCCACATTGTGCTTGCTGACCCTGTGAGATTTTAGTTTACTGTCTATTCTATTTGAAAAGGCTTCTCAGAGTTCATGATGGTCTCGGTTCTTCCTGGTCTCCAAGGATATATGAAGTCATTGAGTTAAAGAGAACATGTGTGAACCTGTACAGCATCACTTCTATCGTTATCAACATATCTTTTAGCCATGCACATAGCATGAAACAAAACACAATTTACTTTCTAGTTAAGCACTATTTATATTTACCATATATTTAGATTCAATGCATGTTGACATGAGAAACTTTATTTGTATCTGTTCTGAATTTAGGTTATTTGCAGTGCCAGTTTACTGCAAAACATGAAAAAGCAATAACAATAAAATGATGAAGAACAAATCAGCTTTGTGAAGTCAGAATTAAGAAATGTAATTTCTGAGTCAGAAATTAATTTTTAATTATTTTAGAATAGCTCATAAGAAACACCAGGCTTGTTTTCTCTGCCCCTTCACAGAAAAGCACACATCTAGTTCCACAAACCATTTTTATATATTTATTTAATGTTAACTTCTGAAAGAAATGAAGAGCTGAATTGAAGGCACAAATGTGCAATCCTTATTGGTTGTATATAATAAGCTGCTTTTTAAAAAAGTAATTTAGATTCTTGATGCATCTGAATAACCCTTTTATTAACTTCTTAAAATATGAGTTATTCTAGATGAGTACTGCTACAGCAAAGTGTATGATTTTTTTAAAGATATTTTTTAGTTAACCTCAGTAACCTTCACTGTTGATGTTCTCCTGTGAACAATCATGTATAAGCAAAGTTCCCCTTTCAGCTTTCCTTGCAACAGCTATGAAGAGACACAGAGTACCACAAACAGTTACAGGAATTTATTTTAAAGACATAAGGTAGTGTTTGAAGAATGGTAAAATATAGAGTAAGGCCAGATCTGAAGCAAACACAGAAGAAACCCTTCTGATTTGAGCAAGCCAACATTTTGGAGGAAAACCAAAGGAAAAGTCTGCAAAACATGTAAGAACCACAAGATTGTCACAAGATTTTCCTATAGCCAAAAGATTGATTCGAAGTTGAACAAAAATACTGTACATAGTTAAAATATAGTTCATCGAAACTAAAGATAGTTGAAGCTTGGAAACCTTCCAGATAATTAAATAAATATGAAATTTACAAAATTTTATTATATGTAGACCTGTGAGTTTTTATGAAGCAAAGTGTAAGCTCCTTTCTGAGGGGTTTCATGTATATAGACTACTGTACAGCATTGAAGAATTTTTCCTAATCACCATTTGCAGACCCCTGACATTCTTTACTTGGTGGGTAAGGTGGGAAGACAGGAAAGTCTGATGTGTACCTCAAGAGGATTTGATTTTAGGGGAAAACAGACAATGTTAATAGCTGAGACATGGGTTGGTGCACGTGGGGTGCTGGGTAGATCGAATAGATCTTCTCTCAATTGTTTGAACTCCTGAGACATTTTTTCCACAGCTGAAATGATGGAAGGGGTGAGACTGTCTTTGAACTCTCAGAGTTGATGAATAATTTCATCCACTGTTGGTGGTACTATGGCATTCCAGGTTATTGCTGCCAATGAGTGGGCATATGATGATGGTGCACTCCTGTAAATTTCCGACACATGGGTCATGTACATTTGACTTCATCTGGATCTACAGGTGCATTCCTGGCATGTGGCCTCTGATAGATCATCTCTACAATGTCTGATTCCCTTAGAAACTGGATGCCTTTCTCTAGCGTGATTCATTTGCCTGAATGACTCATAGCATTGTCCTTATACAGAAACCTTTCTTTCACATTTACCAAAAGCCACCTGGCTGGTCTACACCAGAGGATCTGCCAACAGGGCTGGTCCAGTTATTCTCTCGAAGGCTAAAGCTATACTGGTCTATTAAATGGTACTAAAAAACATTTCCAGGCACTGAGAAGCTTCATAATTCATAATGCTAAATTTTCAAAACTTTCTACATGGATCAGTTGGCATCATCCCAAGTATTTCCTGGATATAGCTCAGAAGATAACAGAATACTACATTATTCCTAGTTGGTAATCTAAAGTCAAGTACCTTAAGGTAATGAGATATTTTTGTAGTATTGATAGAAGTCATTCCATGCAGTTTGGACTCTGGACTAGTTCTTGATGAGGGTAAGTAGCAACTAAAAAAGATTGCTGCACTACTGCAATCGTTCTCAGGCAAAACAAAAAATCAAGATTATTCTCAATACCAGCACATAACATATCAGCAGCTACCAGGAAGGAGAAAAATAACTGTTAAAGCTGAAACCAGGACAGCTCCAAATTTTATTTTCAATCTATTCCTAAACTTTGTGCTCAATATCACTACCTTGAGTTTGAATAAGTCTGGGCAATTTTGAAGAACTTGTGTACAATAAGAATTTCTAAAAAAACAGGAATTCCTTGTAGACTTTTTTTTTTTTTAAACCCAAAGAATTCTGGCCTGACATTTTGGATCCAATAAATACTGTAAAAGATGAGGGGTAGAAAGATATCTCAAAAAAATTACTATCACTTAAAAATGTTGAAAAGGTTAAAACCAGTTAAGAGTGCTGATCTCTCTCTAAACAGTCACCCTACATCCATCAAAGAAATACAAAAAGTTCATAAAAAATATGGAAACTATTGAACGACGCTTCCCTTTGAAGTCTCCCAGCTTGTGCTCATCAGCAATTTAGAGTAATGTGCATAGGATGGAGTTTTGGTTATAATTATATTAGTCAAGACTAACAAATCTTGATTTTGTTTTTTAGTGGAATCTGTTCTCTCAAATGTGGTGATCTGGAAAAGAAAAAATAGCAAGATGCAGTTTCTGATTATCATAAAATATAATTTTGTTCTTTACCACTGAGGAGTCTGTATAATGATATTAATCTAGACACATTGTCATTAATTCACTCTGGGCAGTTCATGTGTTACATAAAAAAACATTACCAACTTGGGCACAGATCCTTAAAAACACTTAGGACAGTTAAATCCCTTAGATTGTAGGGGAATTCATATTGCTTTTTTTAGTGTCGCATGAATAACTACAAGATTTGGATTATAAATAATAACCTAATCTTAATCCGCTTTTTCTTCAAAAACACAGCTTCTATTCTCTCAATTAGACCTGTGTATATGTAGCAATATCAGTGCGTTGTATCCACACTATCAAATTAATTATCTATTTAATGATGTTTGGATTGTTCCATCCTTAGATAAATGTTATGCATTGAGCTAGTGCCTGTGAATCAAAATTAGTATAATCTCTGAATAAAGAATTACAGCAATGGAGTTGACATATGCTTTGTGGGAGGTATGAGTGGTGAACAAAAGTTCAGACCAGCAATTAAACTGAGGCATTTTATTCTTGTGAAATGATACTATACTACTTCCTGAACAGGAATGAAACAAATTGATTTCCGAACACGGCAAAGTAGTTATACATCAATACATGCTCTGTACTACAACAGTGCACATTTGCCAGCTAATGAAAACTGAGGTTTTGATCTTGACATTCTACCCCTAATGCAGAAAATAATGAATCTGTCTTATGAACTTGAGTAGACCAGTTAAATCTCGAGCTTATTCCATATGTTTGTTGCATATACCAAAGGGAGTTGTGATAAGTAGCTTTTCAGCATAGAACAGCCAGATTCCATTTCACCTAAGCTGGATTTCTTTTGTGCTAAAATGAGGAAATTTGTATCTATTTGCCCCAGTTGTCTTTAATTTTATCTGAATCTATTTTGCTCTCATCATTCCTCTTCAATCAGTGCTCCCAAACGCCAGTGCATGTCAACACCATAAGAGCAGTGTCTTGCAAGGTCTACAATTATCCAATGACTTGATACAGCAGGCTAATTGTATTAAATTGCAGCTATATCCTTTCAACTGGATTCCCCAGCTCCAAATAATCAACATCACAGACGGAAAGGTTCTCAGTTTTAATTCTCTCGAGGCAGTCAGAATGAGTCCTGCTTCATTCTCACAGCACAGTATTTAGCACAAATCAGTGTTTGAAAACCATTGTATTTTTTAAACAATTATTTGGGTTCTTGGGCTGTTCACAAGAACAATACACTTCTTTCAGCCTTAAATTGTAAGCTAGTTACCATGATGATTTGTCTAGGCCATAAAATGCCCTTAGAAAAAGGTTACATTACCTGGAAACAAGTTTGCCAGCAAATCCTTAAGGGAAACAAAGGAGAAATAAGATTCATTTAGCACCTGAGAAGATGTTTCAAATTATGCATATCCACCTCTAATTGATATTTTAATCACTAAACCAGTTTTTAGTGTCTACTATTTTAACTTTGCAAAAGTTCCCATTACCATAAAAAGGGATGTTGTCAAAGGAAATAGAATGCAAATAACGTTAAGTATTGCAAGTGCATAACTTACGACATTTTTATTACAAAATACAATCACAAAAAAAGATTTTAAAATTCCTTCAGAAAAGTCTTGGAACTTTGTTATCCAGTTTAAAGCATACATATTTTTCAGATAATATTAAATAAATACACAGGAAATTACATTTCTTTATATTTCTTAGTAGTCCCAAGTTATCTGCTTCTGAAAAACATGCCTTCAATTCAGAACAACCTCTAAGTATATAGGATCAGTATTACAAATGTTCTGGAGAAATTATGAGTTAAAGTATGCATAAGAAATGAGACAAATGAGTAGGTATCTTCGAACAAGAAATTAAATAGAAAGTTTGACTTTGTTTATGCAGACTGCAATGTACAAAATTCTACAGTATCAGCTGGTGGTGGTGACAATAAATTAAATTTCTAAAACACTACCACACATACAAAAACATTTCAGGATTCTGTTATAGAAAACTCTCAGTGGCATTGTAGAAGCTATTGGTACAACATTCAGTTGGGAATACTCAGAACAATTAGCTGAATGTCAGCAGTAAGAACTTTAATGTCATTTAGGTGGTCACTAGACTGTTAAGAAGAGTGGACATGGTTTACGCCTTTAAAGGTGTAAGGTATCTTGAGAATATATTATATTTAGATTTAAAAAAAGACCTCTTTACTTCCCCAAACCAACTTAGTTTATGAAGAAGCATTACAACTGAACTAAATAATCTGCATAACGGCTCAGATACTCAAATTTAAAGATGCATTTCCCACATTGTCCAAACAGAAAACTGTGCCATAAACTGAAGCCATTCTGTGTCAACTGCACCTAGTCAAAGCAATATTTCTATTAATATTTCTCTATTAATCTCTATTTCTCTATTAATCTATTAAAAATATTTCTCTATTAATTTAATATTCTCTATTAAAAATATTTCTCTATTAATATAGAGAAAAAGAATGAATTTTTTTTTCCCTTTCTAGCGAGGTGAGTTTAGATCACTTCCATAGGAAATGGGCATACTCAGGTTCCTTAAGACTGACTCTACATTTGATGGATAAATTTACTTTCCTTTTACAATACAGGAAATACATGCAGGTACACTGTGGGTTCATAGGTTTAGTTGTCTGGATGTACTAGCTGGATATTACTACTTGATGATTTACCATATTAAATGAGAAGAAAGGTGGAGGGATAAGGTTGAGGGTGAGGGGATGGAGATGAGCCTAAAATATGGCCTTGGAAGAAAACAAGCAAAAGAGAAAATGATCCTATAACATCTTCAGCCTCTTCTAGGAAAAGTCATCTTCATTTGGTGTTGTTTATGCAACTGTTTTTTTGCCTTTTTTGCTACACAGAATGACTGAGAAATCACTAAAACATCCGAACAGTAGAGTATGCATATAGAAAAAATGTCTCTGTGGGATGAGCAATAAAGCAGTAGTACAAATCACTTGACATCATTCTTTAGCAACACTTTAGTTTGCATTAGAGTGGAAAGGCCTTGTATGGTTAGGTTTAAAACAGAGGTGATTCACTATGACAAAAAATACTTCACATCACTTGAGCAAGCATACATACATCTTCCAGAACAATAATGTCTTGATGTCAGCTGATGCAATAGAATGGTATTGTGACATTAAATGATAAGGCAATGAATTTGGAATATTTGTCATTCCATTTTAGTAACTGCTTTCCTACCTGGAAAACCTCACTAAGTGGTTCCCTCATAAATCTTACTGTGAAAGATAAGGAAAATAAAAACCACACACCTGCATTCTGGAATTGAGTTATCTTTGAAAAAAAAGAAGGGGAAGGCAAACAGCAGCTACAAAGCAGGAGACCTTCCATTCAATTACGTAGTAAATTCAAGGGAAATGCCAAGAGGATGGCAGGCTACACAAATGAGAAGGAAGACATAAAACAAGAAAACTGCAAAATAAAGACATTAGGTCACCATCTAGGTAGAAGTATGTTAACACCTTGGGAGGAGGAAGGAAGCATTAAGAACCATTCCACCCACTGGCATTTATTCCTCAAATTACAGGTTTAGTGTCAAAGGAATTTAAAACAACCATTAGCCTTTCACAGGAAGAGCAGGTCATGAATTATGACTGCTACAGAGGCAGTGGAAGGAAAACCAAGTCTGGCCTATTTTAGAGCTAATTTAAATATATATGCTATAGTTTAGATCACATAGTATCTCCTTATATTGCAAATGCAATTAAGAATGTAGATTTTGCTTCTTTGCATCTTCTTATTCCGACTGACTGATATCTCCTTATTGAAATCCATAGGCCTATTCATGATTGTCATTTATTATGTCAGAATCAGGCCCATGGAGTTGATATCAATACTAAATTAAATTTCTGTTTAGTTTAGAGGTGGCCACAGAAACTGTCCTTGCTGTACAATTTGTTTTAACTCAACAATGCTGGCAAAGTGTATATAAAGTTCACTATTAAAACAATCACTTAAAATTATCTTTTTCTTTAAAGGGGAAACTCACTGCAATGGAAAAATAGGCATAAAAATAAATATTTGTCCAATTTCTTCTTTCTGTCACACTGAGCCCACAACAACAGGTTCTAGTGGGGGTTTGCTGCTGCAAGAGACAGACTTTAATACATTACATTAATGATGAAAGTTCCTTTCTCCTTCTTTCTCTGCTTCTGTAGCTAATTTTTCAGTCTTTGAAAATGCTAATATAGTTTGCAGAGAAAGCAAACCACCAACTGCACTATTCACAAAGGACTTCGATTTGTAACTTCTCAACAAATAAAGATTCAATATTTGATGCAAGCTACAAAACATATTATCCTAGTTCTTAATGTGCTGAATTTGCTACCCTGACTGGTGGCCATCAAACACATGGGGATTAAGCACTGTAAATTAGGCGGAGGGAAGTGGGGGCTGCTTCCTAGCCAGTGAATTATCTGAACAGAGCTGTAGCTGCCTTAAAGTCTTCAAAAGAGATTTTAGATTCAATCTCAGCCATGTGTTGTCACAAAACAGAAGAGTAAATTTCACCTTCAGGGAGCTTATACTAGCAAATATAGTAGTCTTATTGTGGAAAATTCACTTCAGCCTCAATTTACAGTATTCCCCCTCTCTCTTCTCTCCACTTCCTATCCTCAGGACAACAAAGGGAAATCTGGTTTATATTTCTCAGCACAGCATTTGTTTTCACCTCTGACACACACTGAACAATCTCTACAAGCAAGCACCATGTTACCAGCAGTGCCATACTTCTCACCTCCTAGTCTAATCACTCATGGTCTTCAGTGCCTTCTGCCCAGCTCACAACCAAATTAGCAACACCTCTCATGATAAAGTCTTATCAGGGGATTTTATTCAGAGAAATGGAAAAGACACAAGTCATAATTCTAACTTAAATGGAAGCTTATCTTCCAAAAATTACAAGGAACACTTTCTTAAAATGAGTGATTCCTGTTACACATCTATGTGTAGTGTAGTGTCAGAAATCAAGGACAGAATGACTTTCCTGCAAATGCTGTTTCCGAATCACCTTTTATTTAGCAGCAAAACCTTTTGAGTATAAAAGCTGAGTTAAACATAATCAAGTGGAAAATAACATTCAGCTAAGTTTCTATGACTATTTAGTGACTGTAAGGAAGGAAATTAAAAACTGATGATAAAGCATATGTAAATTCCGTTTTCAAAGATGTCTTAGAGTGCAGAGGGGTGTTAATCTAACAGTCTTGTGTCTGGATCCTGATGGGATTTACCTTAAACTTCTTGAAAGTGATGCTTGATGGCCCCTTGTTATGTATTTGAATACCACGAGAAGCAAACATATTAAAATACATCCATATGATTCTGTAGAATGGTGAACTTGTGACTTAATAAGTGTTCAGATCGCTAAGAATTCAAGATAGACCTGATTTTTTCATTTATCATAAAACTATTTTCATCCTTTCTTTAATGCAGAACCAACTCCCAGCTAACTTCAGTGCAGCCATTCCAAATTTTGCTCATTTTATATTGACTTTTCAGGCGCTTGGAGACTTAAGTCTCATAAACTTTTGTGCTCATGCTTAGCATTCTTCAAATGGATTCAAAAATGGCCTCTCTGAGACCACTCCTATAGTTAAAAATATGCATGGTAATACAGTTGGATTAAATATCATTGCTCTAAATACCATATATAGACAACTCCTCCTCATGGGCATATAAACTAAATCGACTAAACAGACAAAGTCTTGCAGGGGAAGCAGAGGCATAACAACCTCTATTTAACTTATAACATTGCTACACTTCCATGTGTGAAACCTTGGCTTGTTTTTGTCATCACTTTAAAGCATTGGTCTAAAGCAGTCTGACCACTGTCAGAAAACTCTGTTTGAAAGAAGAATGAAGTGATTTGCTCATGTTGCTAAAGCAGCTTCCTGGCATGGCTGGGAATAGAACTGAATTCTTTGGAGGTCTATTTATTAGTGTGCTTCAAATTCTGACAAATTTGTGTTCTGGTGATAAGCACTGAAATCTTGAGTAAATATGTTCTTGTAGGAGCAAAGCCTTTTTTTAATCTCACATCTATTCTCATTGATACTAACCTTGTCACAGCCCCTGCATGTCCACAGATTCTTTCTATTATGTCAGACTGCCATTTTTGTCTTTCAAGTGATAACAACACATACAAGTAAGTTGTTTCTGTATGTGGTGGGCTAGCTTTGGCTAATTGCCAAAATTCCATCTAGCTGCTCATTCACTTTCCCCCTCAAAGTAGATGGGAGAAAATAGGAAGTATAGGGAAGAAGCAGCTCATGGATCAAGGTAAAGACAGGGATATCACTTAACCATTGCCATCATGGACAAAAAGGTCTTGATTTGGAAAACATTAACCTTATTGCTAATTAAAATAGACTTGGGTAATAAAAAGACAAACATTAAACCAACACTTTTCCATCCCCCTTGACCAAGCTCAATTTCACTCCTTCATTCCTGTGTCCTCTATCACACCCTGAACAGCAGACAGTAATGAGGAATAGCAGTTACAGTCGGCACATAGTGTTTTTTTCTGCTTCTCCTTCCCCCTCACACTTTTTCTCTGCTTTTCCATGGGCAGCAGTCCTTCAGGAAACATCCAGCTTCTGTGGTGTGGGGTCCTCCGTTGGCCACAGTGGACACTCTATACCAGTGCCATGGAGCATCTCCTCTCCTACCTCCTTTGACCTTGCTGTTCCCGCTACAGTTTCTCACTCTTTTTGCTTTCACCTCCTCTACCTGTATGGGTTGGTTTTGCCAATAATTTTTTTTCTTAATTAATTTTTCCTTGAGGCACCACCATCTCAGCTGCAAGGCTCAGCTGTGCCCTAGTGGATCTGTTGGAGCTGACTGGAACCAGCTGTGTCTGGCATGGGGCAGCAACAGCTTTTCCTCACAGGAGTCACCCCTGCAATCCTTTTGATATTAGCTCTGGGTTGTGTTGAATTTGCTACAAATTGATGGCACAGTACAAATAAACATTTCCTTCTAGCTGATTGAGCAGTTTCTGCACTGCAAAGTCAAAAAACTATGCTGAGATCTACCAGATAGGCTGATAGGTCAATTTGTGATAACAATGTTTCCATTCTAGTGTTAATTTTATAAAAGCATTCAAAAAATCTTTCCCCCCCAAACACCAACCAATCAACCAAAAAAAACCCCCACAAAAACCCTGTAAAATGCCCCCCAAATTAACAAAACTAAACCAACCTGCAAGCAACAAAATAAAAAGAACACAAACAAAAATCAGTTTCAAATTAGTGGAAATGCTGAGGACTCCCCTCTGTCTAAATAGACGTTTCCATATCCACTAACAGAAAACTTGCTGGTAATATTTTCAGCAACTAAAAGTTGCCATTGTACATTAATTAGTTCTGAAGAAGACTGAGTAGATGTAGATGAAAAATTATTTTAGGAAGCTAAGATGGGAATGATAAAGAGGGATCTTTCAATGATTGAATATGATTTAGTTTTGTTTCAAATGTGTTTAAAAATTTTAACAATGAAGTCTTAAAATGAGACCAATCTGTTGAACTTTAGGAGATAATGAATTCAATAGATACAAGTTGCAATAATGAATTGTTGACAAATGATCAGGTCATAAATTTAGTGTGATTGAAAATACATAATTACAAAGCCTAAAACAAATAGAAAGATTTATTTAATTGTATACATCGATTCACAGATACTTTAATCCATAGCTCCCTGCCATAAGCAAACTTCTCCTGTCCTGATTTCATATCCCAACTGAGAAACGTGGATTTTTTAGAAAAAAATTGGTACTATCAAGAGACTTTACCAAAAATAGATATAGATTATTTGCATGAAGATCTTCATTATGTGCGTATTTCAGGATTAGGAAAGGAGCTAATGTGCTTTCTCCACATCTTCACTCACTCCTCTGGGTTTCTTTTTAATGATAGCATTTATCTTACTTTAGAAATAGCAATGGGATGGATACTTGCCATTTATAAGTAGACCCAAATAGATCACAGAAAGCTCCCAAGTACTGAAACTCTTAGACTAGTGTCTAAATTAGAGTTACGTCAGTTTTGTATTGAAAGCTATCAAAAATAAAGAAACACTGAAATGAATTGAAATGTACCGTAAATGCTATTTTAAACAGTGCCCTGCTTGAATAATACTGTTCATGTCAGGGAAGCAAAACCACTTAATTTACTATGTGCTTTCCCAAAGAATTCGATTAAATTAAACTTTATTCCTTGTTTTCTTCATTAAAAAAAATATTAAAATCCGTGTTTCTCTATTGGATCCAACAACTAGCCCCAGAAATATCATCGTCTCCCTAAATGTTTTATAATTAATTATTTGTGGCACCTTACATTGCACAGTTATTGTAGGGTAAGGAAAATTATTGTAGGGGAAGGAAAAGAGCAGAGATAAATCTGTGAGCAGAGGCAGGTGTCCAGGACTGCTTTTTCCCATGTCAGTGACCTTTGAGCTGCTCCTCTGATATCACCAATCCCATAGTTCTTCCTGCAGAGCGCTCTATCCAGAATGGGCTCCTGCAGAGCCTCCCATTCAGAACAGTCCTTAAAGGTCAGTACATTTTCCAAGTATTTGGTCAGGAGAGCATCAGTTTGTTGTCTCAGTGCTGGATAAGGATACTAAACACCAGGCTTTTACAGAGTAAAGTGGTGTGTTGATAACATGATTTAAAATAAACATCCTTGCCTGCACTTACCAAAACTTAATTCCCTTCCCTCAAGAAAAATTTCTCTTGTTTTATTTCCTATATCCTGTTAGGCTGCACAATCAAGGCAGTGGAAATCAAGGCACATGCACTGTATTGCTGTGGGCATATCTGAGCTTGATTTCTATTTGCATTTCTCTTTACTGAATGGTCCTCAAAAGGTAATTCTGTGAGGACTGCACAGCAAGGTGGCACACCCCTGTGATTTGAGATTCAGCTGCTGCAACTGACTGCGAAGGTAGTTTGGCTCAAATCCATAAGGGTGCTGGTATGATTCCTATTAAAAAGCAACTGTTTTAAATGACAGTAAGATGACTGAATCCTTCTATGGTGGGATCCTAGTCCTTCAAAGGGTTTCAGCATTGATACGTGAGAGCTGAGATTTTTTTGAATTTTAAACTTAATATCTTACTAATAGGATTAGATTATGTTAATTCATATCAATCAATTTTGCTTTCAATTAAAGTGTAAATTATGGCATAAATACCACTTTCATTTGGGGATCACAGAAACATGCTAAATACTGTCATCACGCAAATAGTATTTCAGTAATTTTCTAACTTCTTTTACATAGCAAATAATTGTTTTCTCAAAAACTAAAATTATTTTTAGATGGCAGAGCGCCTGCATCTCCTTGCAGGCTCCAACTTTTCATTTTTTCACTTTGAAGTATTAAAGGAGACATCTTTCAGCATGCCTTATGCACCCAGGAAGAATGTAGAGCTAATTTTCCAACTGAGGGAAAGAACTGGCAAGTAACCATGGCCACGTCAGCAGGTTCAGGTCCTGACTTTCCAGGCTGCTACAGCAACCAAACCCAGCATATCCATTTCATCCCTTCTCTATCCTGAAGGTTCAGAAGGTGAGAGGCAAATCTTGCCATGCATAAACAGTCATCTACAGTATATTTGACAAGGAAATTTTATTGTCTTAAAATGGCTTGGCTTCTACCACCCACAGTGTAGAAATCTAGCAGTGGAGCTTGTAAACCAGCTTCCATCCTGTTCTAATGATAGTTTAACAAGTAGAACTATAACATTTAAATACAGAATGATTCCTGTTTAAACTTTTAACTACCTCTGGTGTTATGGGGACTCTGGCAGTTTACATAATATCCTCTGAACAGTGGATATGTGCAGTCTGCACTGGGTGAGATGATATAGCCATCCTTTAAAGGATTAAAAGTTGTGCCATTTTTGTTGACTCTTTTTCAATTGCAGCTAATCCTGTTGTTGATACGCAGTGCCTGTGTTGGCAGCCTCTTGATGCCAACAGCACCAAGATTCAGTTCAGGAGCTCCAGGTTAAATTGACCAGTCCAGACTTATAGGCGCCAGGCACTATGGTGGTGCCTCTTCTAGTAAATAAAACAGGGTACAATGCCAACCTGCTAAGCAATGGGTATTTAAATAAGAAATGTTAGGATGAATCATACAGCTGAAATTCTCTCTTAGCCTTCGGTGGATTTAAGTCCTAAACACAAATGCATCTATGTGGTACAAATATTCAAAGGCAGGAATTACTTCTGTCCTTTATGTACCTCATCTCAAAAAGAAGTTGCCTCCTCCAAATGGCTAATAGCACTCATATTTGATTAATACTTTAACTGAAAAAAACCCAGGTTTATTCCTTTGCCTTGCATGTGAAAATTAGCGTTAGACTGACATTTCAATTCACCTACTTTCTCAGACATTTAAAGCAGAATTTGGGATTTATTTTGACTCTTTTAAGCAGGCTAATCAAACAGTTGATCCAAGACTAATTTTTCCAAATAAAATTGTATTCAGCTCTTTTACTTTCATAGAATTATCTTCTACTGTATTGATTTATATCACTGACTGCGTGATTGACATGTATATTAAGTATATTGCTCTTAGCTCACAGTAGGGGTTTTTGTTTTAATTTTTTTGTTGGCTTTTCTTCCCATGTATTATGTTAATGCAGATTCTACACAGATGTAGCCAAAAGTACAACCAGACTATCTCATTGTTAAACTCTGATAAAGAAAAAAAAAAAAAAAAAAAAGCTTGTATCGGATTTTCGGATGAGTCAATTTCATCATTTCCTTGTAGAAGTATGAACTGCTATGCTTGAAATTTGGTCCAAGGTCATGTGAAGCACAGCCAAGATTCACAGCCTGAAAGGTCAGATTAAAGGTGTTGAATCTCCAGCCTGCTCAACGGAGACCTCAAGGCTTCTGGTTAACATTGTTGCTAGAACTAAAACTTTGACATCTTTTTTGACTCAGACCTCAGTGACTACAGTAGAAGTACAGTGAAGTAAAGCCCTTTGAGAGCTGGTTTTGCTCGATTTAATTCCCCTTTTCTAAACCCTTATGATTTTTCCTTAAACACCAGGGGACGTAGGGTACAGATTGAAATACACTATACCAAGATGTATCGTCCAGGTGAAAGGAAACAAAACAAAACACCAACCAATCTTGACGTAAAGGATCTGCTTTCATTTTGCAGTTATAAAAAAACCCTTGAAATTCAGATGATATTGCTTGACTTCAAGTTTCATAGAACCATTTCATAGACATTTGAAGGAAACAAGTATCATGTTTCACTAGTTGGTATGTGTTTTCTTTGGATTGGTAAAAAAAGTCAATGTATTTCCACCACTATGAAATCAGAGGTGACAAAATTGCCTTTAGAAATTAATCAGTCTTCCAAAGTTGGGGGTCTGTTCAAGAACTATGCTGTTTCTAGATAGCACGGATAAAACGCATTTGGCTTACGTGCGCTCTTGGTTTGTATCAGCACATATATTCTCCAGCACTAAACACAGCTGTGAAATACTGAGTGAAGGAAGAAGGCTGTGTGGTAGTGAGAGAATTTCTCCATTTCATAACCTGAAGCACATGCTTGTGCTGAGCACTTCTAACAGGCAACTACATCCCATTAGGCGCTTTTTTCCCTCACTCTCGTTAGTGTTTTTTGGGGCAGTGTGAGAAATTCTCTTGCTAAAGAAGCAACAAAAAAGTAAAAAGAAAAAAAAAATGGAAACCTTTTCAAAAACTCAGTAAGAAATCACAAGGCTAAACTCTAAACTTCCATCTCTGTTATGCCCTGGTAAAGCTTATTACCACAGGTCAAAGGTGGAGACATTTAAAATTGTGTTTTTGAAGGGTGGTGACAATTTTGTATCTCTGTGTTTATCACTCATACATCTGGTTTATATCTGTGCATGGTTATAATTTGTTAGCATCTTGAAGTATTTTTCTTTTCTTTGTTATACTTGAGTACACTGTGTCTAGATAGATATTCTAGCAGTTAATTGATATAACAGAAAGGATTGCAAATATTAACATAAGACAAAGCAATATATAAACTAATCGTACGAATGTAAGGATATTGTCAAAGATTGTTAAAATACAGGGTGAATAGAAGGATAAATAGACCATAGGACATATAAAATCCTTTCACATAATTTTTGTATAGGGGAATAACTTGATACGGAAATTATATAATTAATCAGTTGCAACTAAAGAGCTCAGTTGAACTGCAGGAATGGAGCTATGTCTGCAACAACTACTAAACTTTATAGGCATACTGCATGGCTGCTGTCAAGCTCAAGGACAGCAAATTGTGTATTACAGAAAAGAAAGGCTCATTTAGGAGATACGTTAATGACAAGTGAAGTTAAACCTAGGGAAATCTACGAAAATAACACAAACTGGTATATGATGAGAAACTCAACAATTAAAAGTCAGCATTGTGATACACAGTGTATGCAATGTTTACTAGTAATTAAGATATTGAAACAAGAGACTGGCAAAACCAGTCTGACATGAGTTTACAACTATTAAGTCTCATATCTAAACATTCTGCTAAAACTTTCAGGATATAGAATACCTTTTAGTAGGCCTGTTACACCACTTAGCACTAGAGTTAGAACCAGTGATACCTCTCAGATATTTTTAAGGGTACACTGTAACTTGCATATCTCCTGTCCAAAAGCTCAGGAAAATATATGTACTTTTTTTCTCCTTATACGCATTCATTGTTTCTGTTAAGACCACCCAGTAGCTACAATTTATAATGCTGTCTCATGCATCTCAAATCCAAGGGGGGATTTAGTATTGGTAAACCAGACAATATCCTGACACAGGTTTCTGTAATGATTCTAAATTATTTTAAAAGTAGAGAAAATATGTTACAAAAAATTGTATAGGAAAGACAAAGATAAGTTAACCAAAATTTTTGTTCATTGAAACAAAATCTTGTGCAGCTAAATGTAATTTGTAGTTAATATTTATTGATTCCATGCAAATTAATTTATCAAGTATATTAACCAAAATAATTTAATAAAAGTTTGTCTTGATTTTGGGGAGAATATAGTGGTTTTAATTAACTCATTTTTGAGTAAGTTTTCTTCCCATGATGTCTTGCAAGTTAGAACAATGTCATATAGCTGGTCAAAAAAAGACTTACTACTTAAAATCTGAAGTATTATATCTATACAAAGACTTAAAGTTGGAAATACTTATCTTTCTGGTAAGTAAGAAAATATATCCAAGCCCACTGGCTCCTCAATAATCTACCCCAAATTCCTCTTTCTCCTGCACTTAAAAACTTCATATTTTCTAATGATGCATTCTAAAGAATTAATGTCTGTTTTGTCTATTCTTATTTCTAGACTGGTATATGACATATACAAACTTAAAACAAAATAAATTTTGAAAAGAGTAAAGAACTCTTTCCCTTTATCAGAAAGCTGTCTGTATGCTGGTTTTTTTTTTTTTTCCTTTCACTCTCTGATACTGTATTGCCAGAAATGATGTCATGCTATTCATATCATATCTCACAATAACACTTTTCTAGAGTAAGCCTTAATCTCCTAAATCCAGTGTACAGTGGCTGTCCAAACAGAATAGATCTCTCTCTTTTTTTTTAATAAAAGCCAGGTGATAAATTAAGTGCTTCTGATAAATGAGAACCCACAGTTCTGTGGATCTAATCCTCCCATAGAGAGAAATATTTGACCAAGCATAATGTGTTTCTTATAAGGAAGGTATCTTTCACAAAGGAAACAAAGCATGGAATTTCTGTAACATTCCTTGCATAAATATTCTTATAAATATATTGCATATGGAAATAATAATAAAAAGCCAGCTACTTTCATCACTCTTTTTGGCCCAGGAAACAATAAATAGGTAGGAACTGTGGCCAAATTTTTCAAAGCTTGGTGTCTGAGGTAGTCCTATAAATTTTATCTATGTGAAAGCAATTTTCAGAGGTACTGGGAATTCACAATTCTCACTGATTCCCACACGGATACAGGTACTTATTTCTAGACTATCAACTTTGAAAATATTTGGCATGTAATTCAGCTATATAAACTCGGATTTGTTCCAATAAAAACATGAGAGAAATTTATCATTGCTTCTTCTGATATTTACTGTCTCTATCTAGCTACTTATATCGCCCCATCAGCACAGGTTTTGAGCACCTCCCAAGATTTAAAAATTAAAACCAATAAATCTCTCTTATTTCCTGTCTTTCCAGTCTAGAGAACATGGTTTGATTCATTTATTTGGCTTTGCTTTTTCCAGTCTG
>JAOEHY010009265.1:0-31014 GCA_025447955.1 Psilopsiagon aurifrons
TGCCCAGGATGCAGAAACGGAGAGTAGAGACCCGGAAGGGTGGTGGGGGGTGCACTGGCTTGGTCGGGCTGGGTATACGTGGTGAGCTGTTTTATTCTCTTCCCTTGTTTTTCTCTTGACATTATTATTATTGGTAGCAGCAGTAGTGGTTTGTGTTATACCTTAGTTATTAAACTGTTCTTATCTCAACCTGTGGAACTTGCATTCTTTCGATTCTCCTTCCCATCCCTCCAGGAGCAGAGGGAAGAAAAAGGGGGAAGTGAGTGAACAAACTGGTGGCTGATTTATGGCCTAAACCACGACACTGAATAACCCCAACTTTCTCAGCCTATCTTCATACGGGAGGTGCTCCAATCCCATGATCATCCTCATGGCCCTCCTCAGGACTTGTTCCAACAGTTGCATGTCCTTTTTATGTTGAGGACAACAGAACTGCACACAATACTCCAAATGAGGTCTCACGAGAGCAGAGTAGAGGGGCAGGATCACCTTCCTCAACCTGCTGGTCACACTCCTTTGGATGCAGCCCAGGATATGGTTGGCTTTCTGGACTACAAGTGCACACTGCCAGCTCATGTTCATTTTTTCATCAACCAACACCTCCAAGTCCTTCTCTGCAGGGCTGTTCTGAATTTCTTCTGTGCCCAACCTGTAGCTGTGCCTGAGATTGCTCTGACCCAGGTGTCGGACCTTACATTTGGTATGGATACACTTCATCAGGTTGACATCAGCCCACCTCACAAGCATGTCAAGGTCTCTCTGGAAGGCATCCCTTCCCCCCAGCTTATCAACCGAACCACACAGCTTGGTGGCATTGGCAAACAGCTGCTCCACCCCTGTCCATCAGTTCAGTAGCCCCATCATAGGAGGCCACCAGATTAGTCAGGCAGGATTTCTCCTTAGTGAAGCCATGGTGGCTGTCACCAAGCACCTTGTTGTTTTTCATGTGCCTTAGCATGTCTTCCAGGAGAATCCGCCCCAAGATTTTGTCAGGCACAGAGGTGAGGCTGACTGGTCTGTAATTCCCGGGCTGATCCCTTTTCCCCTTCTTGAAAATGGGGGTTATATTTCCCTTTTTCCAGTCGCTGGGAACTTCACCTGACTGCCATGATTTTTCGAATATGGCAGACAGTGGCTTAGCAACTTCATTTGACAGCTCCTTCAGGATCCGCGTATGGATTTCATCAGGTCCCATGGACTTGTGCACTTTCAGGTTCCTAAGATGCTCTCGAACCAGATCCTCTCCTACAGTGGGATCAGGGTCTTCATTCTCACTGTCCCTGCATCTGCCTTCCAAGACTTGGGTGGTGTGTTCAAAGCATTTGCCGGTGAAGAATGAGGCAAAGAAGTCATTAAGAACCTCAGCCTTCTCCAAATCCACGGTAGCCAGTTCTCCTGATAGCTTCTGGAGGGGCTCACATTATCTCTAGTCTCTCATTTATTTGCTGCATACCTATAGAATCCCTTCCTGTTATCTTTAACATCCCTAGCCAAGTTTAATTCTAATTATGCCTTAGCTTTCCTAGCCTGGCCCCTAGCTTTCCAGACAACATCCCTGTATTCTTCCCAGGCCGCCTGTCCTTGCTTCCACTTTTTATAAGCCTCTTTTTTCCTTTGAATTTTCCTCAGCAGCTCTTTATCCATCCAAGGAGGTCTCCTGGCCCTCCTGCCACACTTCCTTCTAGTAGGGATGCATCACTCCTGAGCTTGCAGCAGGTGATCCTTGAATATTGACCAACAGTCTTGGTCCCCCCTGCCCTCTAGGGCTGTATCCCATGGAAACTTACTGAGAAGGTTCCTGAAGAGGCCAAAGTCTGCTCTCTTGAAGTCCAGGGCACTGAGCTTACTGTATGCTCTTCTCACTGTCCTGAGGATCTCGAATTCCACCATCTCATGATCGCTACCAAGGCTGCCCTGGAGCCTCACATTTCCAACCAGCCCTTCCCTGTTGGTGAGCACAAGGTCAAGCATGGCACCTCTCCTTGTCTTCTCCCCTATTACCTGCAGAAAGAAGTTGTCTTCCACACAGTCGAGGAACTTCCTGGGACGTACCATCCCTCCAACAGATGTCAGGGTGGTTGAGGTCCCCCTTGAGAACAAGGGCCTGCGAGTGTAAGGCTGTTCCTGTCTATAGAGTGCTTCATCCACCGAGTCCTCTTGGTCAGGTGGTCTGTAAGAGATCCCCACAATAATGTCTCCCACCGCTGTTCTCCCTTTAACCCTGACCCACAAGGTCTCTATTGACTGCTCACCTGTCCACAGACAGAGTTCCATACTCTCTAGCCTACCCCTAACATAAATAGCAACTCCCCCTCCCCGCCTATCAGGCCTGTCTTTCCTGATGAGCCTGTAACCTTCCATTCCAACACTCCAGTCATAGGAGCCATCACACCATGCTTCTGTGATGCCTATGATATCATACCCTCGTAGATGTGCACACATCTCTAATTCCTCTTGTAAAGTACTGTGGAGTAGTGCAGTTATAACGTATGTTTCCAAGTAGATAGCCAAGACTTCCAGATTTCTGTCTGCAGATGAGACTAATTAGAACAGGTCTTAAAGAAAACAAGAAAAAAGCCTTTTCCGTTTGGCATGGCTCAAAGAAATAGATTTAAGAAAACTATCTATGCACATGAACTCTGATACTCTTCACCAAGCTAGCTAGGCCTTTGCAACACATAACAGCATTAGCACTAAACACTACAGTATTTTAGACTGAAAAAGAGTACTATCAACCTAGTTGGGTGTTTGCACAAGGGAAAAGTGCACAGAAAACTCTGATTAGGACTTGTAATCATAAGGGAAACAATTATGATGACTAGGATATCCTGCCTCCACCCTATCACGTAACTCTGCCTGCCTACCTAAACAAATAAAGTGTTGTATGATTTAAACTCCTTAATGTTAATGAACTTTCTTTTCATGTTTCCTTTCAAAACTCAAATATGTGTTTTGGAACATTTAAAAAAAGTTATTTTTTTATTTGCCTTTTTAGAAATACTAAGTGAAGCAACACTTTGTAAAGTAACCTTTGACATCAGGAAAATGCATCAAGGATTTAAAATGCTATAATAGCCAGAGTACTGTTGAATATTCAAGTAGCATTTTAAGGGTATTGATTCATGCTTTATATAAACTATGCTGCAACATCCAGAAGTGACATCTTGTCCAATAAATACAATAAAAATGTGCATGGGTGTGTGTGAGAGATTGTTAGTTATAAAAAATGCAGTTCTCATCACAATTTATTTTAATTGATGTGAATTTGGCAATACCTAACATGCTTATGTCAGTCTAAATATTATTAATTGGCCTGATTTAAGATCACAGATTCCCACACTGGCAGGGATGTGAAGAGTCCACCTAGAGAAAGAAAACAATTATTTTTAGATGAAACTTTGGGGATAGGTGTTGATAAAGAAGTTTCCTTGCATTATATTCCTTGTGCTTCTGGCTTCATTACAGACTGCCTCACAAAAGCCAGAAAATACATGCTGAAGGGCCAGGTTCTTTGCAATATGATGTTATGCTTCAAAAGTTTCTCAAAATTGTTTCTTTGGTACCTTCTAACAATATGGGCAATAACATTTTATAATATCTATTATTTAACATAATAATTTATTCCTACATACTAGAGAAAGAAATTCCTCTAAAGCTCCATGAAATTTTCATTTTAAGAAACAGATTTGTATCTGTTCAAGAAAGCAATCCCTTGAAAAAGTTAAGGTCAGAAACAAATAAATTAATTGAAAGAATCTAACCCTGGTTAGACATTTTTCTGTTCTCTCCACAGTTATTCTGGTGACTTATTATACAGGCTGTCAGTACATAGAGAGGTCTTATGAAGTTCAACTCTCCCCACCCTCAGATTTAAACTTCATAGTATCATGGTTTCCCAACGGCTGCTTGGAGGTAAAAGTAAGGAAGGTACTTTCACAATCTACTCAAGTGCAAGATATTGACGCATTTCACTTACTAGGCAGATGAATATCACATGATAGTCATCAGGAGTGTCCTCATCTCCTGACAAAAAGATTCATCCAGCACTTCTTAGCCAGAACACCTTATTTTGGTAAACATTTCAGGCAGAAATGATGGTAGTTCTTAGGTACAGCAGATGAAGATTCATTAACTTTTACAAGCTCTGGTTCAATTTTAGGCTGTCAATCTCCACCCAGCCATAACTATTGTAATGATTTCATATTGCATTATTGTTGAATTCCAGTAAGAAATTCTAGCTAGCTTACACATGATTTTATCAAGAATGAAGAAAACTCTTGTGAACCCAAACACTTTTAATACAGCATCATACTGGCTCCATTTTCATACTGGAAATTAAACAGGATACAGTTTAACTTGCTATTCAGAGGCTCATAAAATTTAGATGCAGTTTCTGAAGTTAAAAGTGTAAATTAAAACTGTATTTATCACCTAATAGAAAATGTACTTTGACCATTACAGTCTTTTGGTTCATTTGAAAAAACAAGTTGTCCTAGAAATCCATTCAGCTTTATCAGTTCAAAATGAGACATTAAGGAACAGTTGTGTCAAGGAACAGTGTCTCAAGGAACAGTTGCCTTCACTAGTTTTCAGAACAGGACAGCAGTAACTTCCAGCGTATGATGTAAGAATCAATCTTCTGATGTTTTTCATGCAGTATCTTTAACATTGTTATATATTTTTGTGAAATATCTAATGAGTAACATAGCATTATGGAAAACATTTTTTTACTACTACGTAAATAAGTTTTGGGTTTGCTATCTGAGAAAGAGATAACTAGCTGAATATCGAAACATAGTTACTACTTCATGACCTGCAAAAATGGCTGATTAAAATCGTCTTGTGCACATACCAAAACTAAATGCTAGATTGAACACTTAAGGAAACAACTACTTTGCCATGTTCAAGTAGAAATAAAATTTAGCTGTTCCTGTGTTTTAATCTTTATTGGTATCCAAGTTGCCATTTAATCAAAATACTGCCAAAGCATTTAATACTGTCAGTACAGCCCAATTAAAAACATACTGTGAATAAAATACTAAAACAAATTAAAATTAATTAATCAGTAAAATTAAAGCTTCTTTCCAATAGAGGAATGTAGTTGCTTAAGGTCTGGTTGTATGATTATCTTGATTGTCTTTCTGGACTCCTTTCAACAATTTATTATCTCAGTTTCAGATGAAATAACTCTGAAGGGGAATAGACATCCGTTTTAACTTAGTTTGCTTTGGCATAGAATTCAATAAAAAAACCTCTCATTTACGTACCATATGATTTGATAAAACAGGTTGTAATTACTGCACAAAATATGCCATCATTCTCCCTCATTAAGTCCAGGCAATAATTTTTCCTTTTCATAAATCTACAGATTCTTTCCTTCCCCTCGGAATTTGCTTCCTAATCATTCATGCATTAATGAAAATGCAATTACAAAAACTAGTTACAGGACAATTGCATTTTACAGGACTATAATATAGTCAACTAATCATTCCAACAATTGCCTATTTCAAACAACAGTACAAACCATTTTAATTTATATATAATCCTGGAGATCTAATCAAGTCAATGTTGTTTTAAGATCAAGGGGCTGAACATGACTAAGACACTATGGTTATATTTGGAACAATTCTCAAAAGCAAGTGTCTGAATGGCATGGTTTTCTGAAATTTTACTAATGAAAAAAAACCCACAAAATGAAGTTATGGGAAGTCTTACTGTGAAGTACACAAGAAATGCTTTCTCATCAACCTGTCTGTTGATGCAAAATGAGAATCCAGGGAAAAGAATAGTTTATTTTCATTATTTTTTTTTCCAACCAATGTACTTTAAATACTTTCTCTCTCTGGAAACTAGACTCTTAGCTAAGACCTACAGTGGATCTCATTCTTCTGAGAAGTGGCCTGACAGATAGCATGTTTCCTGCTTTCCTGGTTTCATAGTAATCCTTACTGCTTATATCCAGAGACATTACCCTGTCTGAAGCCCCACTGATCTTAACAAGCATTGCCATCATGGTTAGCTCTTTAATGTAATGACAGTACTCAGCAAAGAACTTTTCTCTTTCCAACACTACTGATATCAACAAGTATTCATTTGGAAATGTTAATTTTCTTCTAGGATCTATGAATTAATTAATGTTTTTCGATTATTTCATTTGTGTTAACAAAGAACAGCAACAAGTCTTTGTAGATTTTACAGAGTGGCATCATTTCAGCTTGTGTTCTGCTTGATAGCAGCAAGAATAAAAAGACTGTGAACTAAGACTGAAATAACTCAGATAAGTGGAATCAAGCTGGAACAAGAAGCCTGTTTCATTCATTCTCCAATACATAAAAGCAACTGTCTTTAAGATGTCTTATGAAATTCAGATGATGCTAGGGTGATCAGTTAATTGCAATGTAATTTTATAAAAAGGCGTAAAAAAGAGATTAGTCATTAAAACTTCAGTTTCACAAAGATAGCTTCTAAAAGTAAAACCAACAAAGTACGTGTGCAAATTGTCTAGGGATGCTGGAGTTCTGCGTGCAGGTGAATGTTAAATATTCATTAGGAAAGACAAACACATTAGTGATACTACTTTCTGGTAAAAGAATAAAATAGGCAAATTGCTGACATGCTTTGAAATCAATATATGTCTTTACGGTTTCTGTTATAGAATAAATTCCTTTAAAAATAAAAAATGCTTCTGACGTAATTGCAAGAAGCAGAAAAATAAGTCGTACTGGTCACAAAAGTAATGAATCAACTTCACTTTTGTAGAGGTTACTTAGGTTCACCCTTGGTTATCCATTTCTCAGATTCTTTTTCTAGTTCTGTGCATCGTGCTCATTTGCACTATTTCTAACACAAAATCCAAGGAGCAATACAATTTCCTGAGAGAAGCTTTAAGTCTGGCAATATTTACATGTCTTCTGTTACCTTCTAGAGGATATTGTCAAATAATAATTAAAACCAAACAAACAAAAAAAAACCCACCAAAACCAAGCGAACCAAAAACAACCAAAGAAACTTTCACTATCTAAAACTGAAATATTCAAGCAGAAAGTTTTTACTTTACTTCTATTATTTGCTGACTGCAAATTGCAACAGCATTAAACCAATACAAGAAGACCCCTTTTATTTCAATATTTTGATATAGATTCTTTTCTCGAAGAATGTTAAGTTTAACACTGTGTATCAGCAATTGGAAGAGTAAAAAACATATGGTGTGAAATTGTTTCAAGATTCACTATTAAAAAGCAAGAAAATTCAAAGTCAAAATTGCACTCAAATCTAACTACATAAAGAAAAGACACGCACTAAGGCAGGAAAATAACTTCTGGATCATGGTCAGAGAGTTGTTCTACTTCATTACAGAGTTGTTTTACTTCAGTTTCCAGTTTATATTGACATTTTCTTTTTATGTTGTTCAAGTAAAAGATCCTAATTTTCCCTACATTTAAACAATATAACCTCAATCAATTTAATAAAATCAGAAAGAAATTGAAAACAACATAATTGTTTGACGCTATATCCAATAGTAGCGCTAATATGTTAATAAAACCATATGTTACTGAAAAAGTAAATTCTTCTGTATTCCGAAATAAGAACCATGGTACACACAGGCTAAATTACTTGCCATTGGCAGCACATAGAACACCTCACAACAGAACTAGGAATGGAGTTGCTTACGTATGATACACTTTCTTTGTACAACTTGTATTAATCAGCCATTTTTTTTAATGATTATCTTTCTTTTATACAAAGTTCATCAGTTGATCACCTTTATTATAAGTCATTAAGATTAATCTAACTGAAAATATTGTATCTTATGAAGGACTATTCAAGACTTTTCACAGGTTTAAATGAGATCAGAAATTCAGATTAAAACAATCATTACATGTCATCTACAACAGTAAGCTTCTGTGTTGACTCCCATTTGCCATACCACTCAATATCATGTTTCATAAATTAATCATGTATTTAGCTATTGAGATTAAATAATGTCACACCTCTTAATTTTCCTTAAAATACCATAGATATCTATGTGTGATTTTGGATGCACTGACTTGACACTCAAGGTTTCATTCATGGCTTATTAACCTCAGTGGCAAACTGTTCTTGGATAGCCAGTATAGAAATTGGGACTAGTTCCAAGATCTTCTTCCAAAATTTAAAATGAAGGCTCTAACTTTCTGTCATTATCCTCAGTCTTTAAGATAGCACAGATGGTTTTACAGTATCACAAGTTGAAACATGGAACATCTGTTGAAAACACTTTGGGGGACATGAAAGAAAACAATTTCTTCAAGTTTTGTTGGTTTTAATATAGCACAGGTGACCTAAAAAAAAAAAAACCAAACCCAAAACCTGAGGGTTTTTCATAGGACCAAACTATACATTTTCCCATGTTCAATACATGTTTTTTCCATTAAATCTATGTTTGGTATTGTAATTTGTCTGTAAGCAGTGCTTACAGAGATAACATTAAAAGTTGCCATGTAACAAATGAGATTTCCTCTTATTGTGAAGAAGAAAACACTCCCTCTTAGTCACAGCTAGTGGAGAAGATGGGGGAGGGGGAAGGAACACAGTTGCAAGACTTTCTTTATTTAAAGATTGCCAAATTGGACCACATTCACATTCATCAAGTATTTCAAGCAAGTTCCTTTTTTGAGTACAGTTTAGTTATTAGAGCCAGATTAATGCTGAAAGTTATTTCCAGTATTGCGACTGCTACTGCTGAACCCATGACAAGTTGAAAGCTCTGTTTTAACAGAATACAAAATTTAAAAAAACCTCACACAGCTTTTTTTACTGTGAAAATTTAAATACACAATATTCTGAAAATATGAAATTATTTAGAAACAAACTTTTAAGACTACAGTCATAAAAGTTCACTTAGAAAAGATACCATTTAATAACTATATTTAGATATTAAATACAGAAGCCCCCACCATACTACATGTTACAAATATCAGCACTGCAATATGCACTGGTTGAAGGCAATTTATGACATAACATTGATTTAACTCACAAAAAGTAACTTCAAATTCTTCTCTATTTTTTTCACCATAAAAGTTCAAATTCTCATAAGAATAAAAGGGTCACCTAAAGCTCGTAGGGAAGTAGCAAAATGGCACTTTGTTATAATCATCCGCTTAAAAAATATAGCATTGATAGAATAGAATGCTAACAAGATTTTGGAAAAAACAATGTTCAGTGTTATCTTTATATGCCTGCTGAAATTCATAGTATCAAGTTCGATTCTAATTCAGGTAAGAAATACTGACATCTCAGTTCTGAGTATTCTTATTACCATATCTGATCACCAGGGATTTTATAGATAAATTATAAAGTGTCCAATAAAAATATCCTTACATATCACCTCTCATTATTTCCTCACTTAGCTAACCATTAAACTACTGCACCAAATTTCAAGGGTAAATGACCTATGCCTCCTTCCTCTTAAGGCAGCTCACACGTAACTCAGTACTATTTTTTCTCAGCTTGTCTGCCTGACTACCACAAGTCATTTCAGAGCAATTGCTCCCAACCTGCTCTTAAACAGAAATATGCAAACTGATCTTACACTGTAAATAAAGACTTTTGTGCCAAAAGGTTGTGAGAAAAAAAAAAAAAAAAAGGTTTTAATCAGTGGCCTCATAGAAAGAACAGTTTCTCTAAGCTCCTGTAACTCATATGGTTGTGAAGTTCTACAGATCCATCATGCTCCTTTCTAAAAGAGTCTACTAACATTTTCTTATCATGTTTCAGAAGGGGAACAACTGGATTTTGTTAGGTTCTTTTTTGTGTGTGTTTTTAATTGAACCAGCTGTCTTTACATTCTTGTGACTAATTCACTTTTTAATTTTCATTTGAAAATTGTTTATGCTATTTTGGCCAGTAAGGGTCTGAAGGAAATAGTGTAAATACATAGCAGGCTACTTGTCTACTCAACAGAGAGGGAAAAAGGGATCACATGCCGCTACTATTTGACACTAAGATAAGCCAATACTTTCAAATCTTTACTGATTTCTGCCAGGATTCCACTTTGAAGGATCAGCTTTGAATTCTGGAGTGCCATTATGGAAAAGCTTAGTTCTGGGTAAAAGCAAGAAGGGCTATAAACTTATGGAAGGCAGGCCACTGTAGGCAGCTGCCATCTTTGGTCACCCTGTACAGCCAGAACACCAGAGAACAAACAAGAAAACGTCACTGCGGGTTATTTTTACATCTCCTCTTCACTGTCCTATAATTTCTGCTGGAGCAACAATGGCAGCACGGAGGAGTCTGGATAACAAATAGACTAAAGCAGAAGTATGTTGTTATGCCCTACCTAGCTATAAACCTAACTCAAAGCCTTTTCAATTTGATTAAAAGCATGTTATTTACTCTATCATGACTGGTATTATGGAATCAATGCCAGGTTTTTTGAGGTAATTTTTAAGTGAATAAAATATAAAGAAGAAACAAACAGATCAGAATGAAAGAGACTTACAGCATTACTAGAGTTATTATTAGTAGGCTCACTAGCAAACTTATTTGCAGGTCTTTGAGTAATATGCTACGCTGGTAAGTCATTTTGCGCTGGTACTCACTTTCAAATCTCACAACATACTTCCTTATTGTGATCTCTCCTACAACCTATAGAAAACTATGCACCCTCCTTGTTAAACTTGCATACATTCCAAACTCCTCTTATGGGGAGCCAGAATGTCGTCAATGTTTCAGTCAGAATCAAGCCAGGCTGCTACAATCTGTTTAAATAATTTCATGGCAAATTATTATAACTAGTTAAAATAGAATTCTAAATGACAGTGCCTCTCACATTAGCCAAACAAATTATTATAAGGTATGTACTGCAAAACATGAAGCCACAAGATTTTTTTGGAGTATTCTCAGATACCAGAATGTCATATTATGTTAGCACTTTCACAGCTTTTTTGTATTCAGTTTCTCATTTGGGGTTGCTTTCTGTCATCATAAGACAAAATCAAAAGGATCCCTCAAGCTTTCCCAGCAATATCACAAATATTCTAACACCTTTATCATGGTATAACTTTAACCAGATCAGACAATGGTATGTGATTTTGCATTGGCTTATTATAAATAACTAGCATTTACAAAATATATGAAGTGACTGAACAGGGAAGTAAACATAGAATCACAGAATACTTTGTTTTGGAAGGGATCTTTAAGGGTGACATAGTCTAACCCCCTGCAATGAGCAGGAACATCTTCAAATATATCAGGCTGCTCCAATCTGACTTTGCATACTTTCAGGGACAGGGCACCTACTACCTCTCTGGGCAAACTGCTCCAGTATTTCACCACCCTCATCATAAAAATTCCTTCCTTAAACCTAGTCTAAATCTACTCTCTTCTAGTTTAAAATCACTATTCTTTGTGCTATGGCAACAGGCTGTACCAAAAAGGTTGCCTTTATCTTTCTTACAAGCCTCTTTAACTATTGTAAGGCAGCAACACGGTCTCCTCTCTTCTCCAGGCTGAACAACCCCAACTCTCTCAGCCTGTCTTCACAGAAGCGCTCCAGCCCTCTGAGCATTTTTGTGGCCCTCCCATGAACACACTCCAGCAGATCCACATCTTTTCTGTGCTGAGGGCTCCAGAGCAGTACTACAGGTGGAGTCTGAGAGAGCAGAATAAAGAGGCAGAATCACCTATATCAACCTGCTGGTCACGCTTCTTATGATGGGACCTAGGATATAGTTGGCTGCCTGGGTTGTGAGAGCTCATTGACAGCTCATGTCCAGCTTTTCATCCACCAGTACCCCCCCCAAGTCCTTCTCTGCAGGTCTCCTCTCAGTCCCTACATTCCCCTAGCCTGTAGTGATACCAGGGATTGCTCTGACCCAGGTGCAGGACTTTGCACGTAGCCTGATTAAACATCAAAACAACATGCCATGTGAAGACAGAAAATATTTGAATCAGTTTCTAATTCACCCATATTGCTTGTCACCATCTGTACCTTAACAATGAATTTGATCTAAGAAGTCAACTGGTAAAGGCAATAAAATGCTCCAAAATATAAGCTGTGAAACCTTCCACCAGTTCTGAGAAACAGATAAACTGCATTTCTGCAAGTGCAACAGCACAAATTTCAACAATATTTTTGTGATATCTCTTCTTTAGTTCACTGCAGAAGACAAGATTACATCTGATCTACATTAGTAATTTTTAAACCACCTAAATGAAATGTTTTTCTTACAGTATGCGGTAAAGTTGTGTGAATGAGACTCAATGATAATAAGGTAAAACTTGACAGTGTAAAAAAACTGAATATTCTTATAGGTGCCAGAAACATCCAGCCCATTAGACATCACAGTTTTTCAGCACTTGTAGTGTTTCACCCTGCTTATTTCACTTATTTGAGAGAGCTCAACCATATGTTGATGTAATTGTGCTAAATATACATACCACAGCACTTTTCAGCATAAGGTAAATAAACTGATTATCTTTATCTATCTTCTATCAGAAAAAGCCACAATAGCAAATATCAGAAACTGCATGATGTTCATGGGAGTCTAGACCTTACTTTACTAATCTTTTTTAAATGCCCCTTTATTCCAATAATACTGCCAACTTCTTTAGTGCTTTCTTTACTTTCTTATGCTCTTGTGTTCATTCTTTTTTCTATGCACAGGAGTGTGTCCAGAATAACCAAAAATAAGGACTTCAGGATAAAAAGGTCCATCTCTCAGTTCTAACATAATTCACATTAAAGAAACTGTACCTTCTAACACACATACTGTGTGTTAGAAACAGGCTGTAAATGCAATGTGCTCCTAAAAAAGCATAACAGCAGCTTTCATAGCTGTTTCCCTTATACAGGTCTGAAAAACACGTTCCACCTCAAGTACCTGTGTAGAATATCAGTGTCTCATAGGCATGTTTTTTCATAAGATTTATTTAAAATCTTTTTGAGAGAATTTTTGTAATGAAATCAGGAGATTATATTAAGTAACTTCATATGCTATACCCAATGTAAACTACATGGAACACAGTGGTGTGTATTTTTATGTGCCTAAGTTTTCTAGTCATCTATTATTTCTAACAACAAGAAAAGTCTTTCATCAATTGGAAAGCCTGTTGTTTTCTTTGGAATCAGATTTAAAAGATATCACTTGGCACATTTCCCATGAAAAGAGCTGGCTAATCCATCAATGTGACAACACAAATGAAATTGAAACCTTACTGTCCTAACCATTGCACTGTGAAACCTACAGGTTAAAGGCAGATGATGTTCTATTGCACTTTCTGTGTATCCAGTTAAATATAATGAGACTCTGTATCTGATTTAAGAAAAGATGAAAGAGGTGGACAAAAATCGAAACACATTTTTAAACTTTGGGAAGTAACAATTTTCCTTTAAATTGGATCACAAATTTGTATGGGTAGTCAATAATATGGTTTTGTATGGTCAAGTATTTGATTATTTAGAGCTAAGCGCATTCTACTGGGGTCTACTAGGAAAAAAAATACAAAAAGAGACATATGATGTTAGATCATCAACAACTGCCAGGGTAATTTGTTATGAAATACTTGGAAGTGATTTGCATTGTCACTTATGCTCAATGGTGTGGATTTTTGCACTATTCTAATGTCTTTCATAGGAAAATGTAGGGAAAAAAATGCAATTTGGAAATCAATTTTCTTTTTTTTTTTTTTTTTTTATTTTTAATTGGGTGTGCTGTTTTTTTCTATATTACATAAATCCACCAACTGAGCTCTACATTCTAAATGCAAACTGTAAAAAAACCCAAAATACTAACAAAAAGAAAAAATAAAAAAAAAACAAAAAAAAAAAAAAAAAAAAAAAAAAAAAAAAAAAAAAACAAAACCAACAACACCACAAACAAAAAAAAACCCTAACAAAAATTACAAAACCAAACCAAAACTCCTCCAAGTTCCAGAATGTTCCAAAACCAACAGATAAAATTATGGGGACCTTTTCTTATAACATAAAAATCTATTTTACTTTACTATAGTCTTAATTTTCATATTTTAATACCCATTTATATACTAACATTGAAAGCACTGAGATATTTGTCTGTGTACAAATAACTGTGAACAACCCACAATGAGTAATATTTCCAACTAAATATCTTCAGTGAAATATCTTCCAGTGTATTTCACACATATTGGTTTTTATACCTACAGTACATATACATATGTGCACCGTTGTGAGATGTTCTAATTCCTTCAACTAAACCATCGCATGGAGTATTTTTCATGCTTTTAGTACATAAAAATCTACCACATCAACATTTTTCTGAGTATCACTCATTTCTATGTACAAATTGTTTGGATTTCACTCTCCTCTTCTTTCTTTTAATTTTGTTAAATATATTTTATATTTTCTTTACAATCATTTTCTCACATTGTGTCTGTTTCTAGCATTGATAGTTAAAGAAACTTTTGCAATGGCAAGGTATCTCATTAAGTTAGACTTGACAAGTTCTCACCCATTCACTTCTATCCCACCACTTCGTCAGCTTTACAATCATAACTATTTGTGTGAATGCTCACGGGCACATAACCGTTAAATGATCTTGTTTAAAAGACCTACAAAAAAGGCTGGTAGGATTGCGGCCAAAAGCAAGTAGAGATGGGGAAAAAAACAGATTGGAGACAACCTGCACAAAATCATTCTCTGGTGGAAAATCAAATTAAATCTTTGAATGGCTAAGAATTGTAAGCCTGATTATAAATCAGATAACATTTATATTATCACAATAACCAAAGCAATGCACCTGAAAATTGTCTTATGGGGGAGGATATAGGTATTTTCACTCAAATACCTTGAAGTGTATGGTATTGAATAAGACAAATCTTAAACATACATGAAAACAATCATTCATAATACTTTGCTTAAAGAAATGCTGGAAAGAAAAAGTAACCAAATGGCAGTCTCTGAGGACAGGTGACATTGCTCAGATTATTACAAAAAATTATGAACATCAGAAAAAGACAAAACAGAAGCAGGAGATGAGAAGCAGCATATTGGTATACTTATTAAACCAGCGAAATCCAAATACTTTGCATCCTTATGCTTAACATATTCTATTTTTTGTCATACTACAGAACACTCTTCCTGTCACAGAAGGTGTTGAGTTTCAGCAGTAGATCATGCCAGACAAAGAAAAAAACTAAAGGTTTTTAGTAGATACCTTGTAGAGATTTGATTTTTAGGAGAATGATACAGATTTCAAGTAAAAATAAAAGAACTAGCTGGAAACTTCTTCCGGTCACTGGAAATTAAAGCATTTTATAGCTCATTCTTTATACAGTTCAGGAGTCTGATCCCAGCTGAACAGCGTGACTGCAGACAAGTTTGTGCTATTAATAACCTGACGTGTAGCAGCTAAATACCCCACTTGATCCGAAAAGCCTGAGTGAAACCTTGTCTGATACACACTTATTACAGCTGAAATTATTCCATTGATGAAACCATCTTTTTGTTTGCAAGCAGTATAAGTTTGTCAGAGAGAGAATAAGTACATTACCTCTGCCTCTATTTTGGTGACCTCATCATTAAAACCTATACTTTTTGTCTTCAATTTTTACAAGTTTATTTTTTCTAAGGACCCCTGTGAGTTACATAAATACAGCCTAAGCCCCACTAATTAGTCTTAGGCTTCTGGAATGTTGTTTTTTTTCTGTTTGTTTTTAATGTGTCTCATTCTTATAGATCTATTTGTCTTTTAATTTGCCCAGCAGTCTTTACTGAGTGTATTTTGTAATCTTATTTTCCCATTCAGGAGTTAACAAAACTCAACCAGTAGCAGCAGCAGCAGCTACATTTGCAACAAATACCAACATCAGCAGTTGGTACTTCACTCTGTACCTTGCCACATTTCACTTCAATACATTTAGCAACATGTATGCTACAGTCTAGAAGGTCCTGCTCTAACCTGAATTCTCTGGAGGTTCCCCCAAAGTTTCTACTGCTGCTTATCTCTACAACGGCCCATTTTTCCTATTAAATTGCATTTTCCTCTGAACTCCGCAGCAGAGAGATCAGGAAACAGTTATCAATTTAGATTAATATTTCAAACGCCTCTCATTTAAGATTACCTTGGTTTAAAGTTTGAAAGTGTTTGACTGTCTTAAAATAATATGAAAGAACAGGCTCTATGACTAGTTTCAGTGCCCGTGTTTGTTTTACACTAAATCCAATCTAACTGACAGAATTAATCTTGGCTCACATGTAGGTTCATTCATTAATGAAGAAATATAGTATACCCTATGTATATTTCAGTTGGCAAATAACAATTTTCACCTAAACATAGTGAAATTTCTGGGGAGGTCCCCAGTTTCTCCAAAAACTTTTTTTTTGCAGCTGATGCTACTTCTCTTTACCCGTATAAAGAAATTTCCCATATAAAGGATTTCAGATTTGGCACAAGAAAAGAGGGCTTGCATTAGTTTCTACAATTGCACTCTTTCCCCCTCTGTACAAAGTTCATAAAACTATAAATTTTAAGTTACAATGTAATGTCAACATTCTAGCAACCTTACAAAAATGAAATGCAAAAGGTTTTATCGACATACAATACTGCGGTGGGTTGACCAGAGCTGGCAGCTAAACACCAACCTGTCGCTTGCTTATTCTCTCCCAGCTAGACAAAGGAGAGAACTGCAATGGCAAAAGCAAAAAAAAAAAAAAAAAGCCAAACAAAAACCAGAAAACACCTGGTGGGTGAAGATGAAGACAGTTTAAGAAGTGTAGAAAACCAAAACCAAACAAAAACCCAAGCCATGCAAAGGCAGTCACTCACCACCTCTCACCAGCAGACCGGTGCTCTGCCAATCTCCCAGTAAAGGATACCTTGGAAAAACTCTCCATTGCCAATTTTTTTCCTGAGGATGGCATTATATGGCATGGAATCTGTCTTTGGTCAGTTCTGGTCAGCTGTCTCACTGCTGTCCCCTCCAAATCTCTTGGCCATCCCCAGCTTACTCCCCAAGGGGAGCAAAGTGAGAAACAGAGAAGACCTTGATGCAGTGCAAGTGATAATGCCAATATTTTTGATATTACTTTTCACCACTGTTTTGACCAGAAATCTAAACCAAAGCATTATATGCACCGGTATGAAGAAAATACTAAGAACAAACAAAAGGTACATTAAATTGCAACAAGAAATAACAAAGTATGAACTTACAAAATAGATTGACAGTACGTTTTTCTTAATATTGTTCAAAAATAAAAGTTACATGTCTCTTCAAAAAATATTTAGTGACTGATACCTACGAGAATAAAGTTCTGTATACAGCAGCTTAAGAAATACAGCCCTTCTACAGTTAATGCATTTAGTAGCTCACTACAGGCTTTTCTAAAGGCCAGCCTGGGAATTATCATTTAGAATTTGTTCGTAGGAAAATTAGTAAAAATGGCAGTTACAGCTGGGATGCAAATGAATCAAGTCCTAACACAAAGCTGCTCCAGTGGAATGTTTATTTTAAATCTACCATAGCATTAGTTCACTTTGTTTCAAATGACATTTGTATACTTCATGAAAGGAAGTGCTCATAATGTACAATAATTTTTATTTTAACATTTAATGCCTATAAAAAGTAAATGACTGGCAACAGGAAAAGAAGATACAATACAAACCTCCTGTCCCAACAGTGACCTCTATCATGAGTTCCAGCTACTGCATTCTGCAAGTGACAGGGAGAGTTATGCCGCTTCTTTCCAAAGCAGTGCTCAACTGTATAAGGAAGGGGAAAAACATGAGGGGCTGTATTACAGGCACTGAAGTTGGTAAACCAAAGCCAGCTGAAGCCAACCACAATCCCATTCTGTCAAGATCAAAACTACTCTGCATTTCAGTCTAAAACAGGTTTGAGGCAAGAAGCTTGCCTTTGTTGAAGCAAGAAAAGCATAACTGCATCACAACCAATAAATTTAAAATCAGGTTTTCAAAAAAAAAAAAAGAAAATTAAAAGGAATTTGTTTTTACAACTCAAATTTTTCAGAAAAATATTCTGAAAGTAAACTAGTTTTAACTACAAATGTACTTGACATTACAAGCAACCATTTCTGATTGGCAGTGGATCAGGTTTCTTCTTGTTTCCAAAATATAACAGAGAACATGTGCAAGCACAGCTGGCTCTTGACTGAAAAACTGAGCAGGTTCCATGTCAGACTGGGAAGGTAGATACCACCTGGAAGGACACAGTAACCTAGCAAAGCTAGATTAAAAGAAGAAAGAACTGATGTACATGCAGCCACTGATCAGAGATTTCTTCACAACCAGAAAAAGGTTATGCAGAATTTTTACATTCATGACAGCTACAGAAACACTACTACAATCTGGGTTTTTTTTCTGGTTTGTTTTGATTTTTTTTTTACCCTTAGATTTTAAAATCTTTATACAGCAAATAACTTTATATCAGCCTTGAAAATTCTGAGTAATGAGTACAGAAGTGTATGACCTTTGAAGGTTCCTTCCAAATCACACTGTTCTATGATTTTATTATTCTATATCTAGATGACAATGCTTTTCTTTTATGTAGACCTGCTGTTTTCCTCCATGAGAAGGTTTTGAGATAGGTAAATTTGATACACCTAAAAAACCCAACTGAAACTCAAATTTTGAAAAGGTTGTACAACATAACACAAGCCTCAAAGAAATCAGAACTACTTCAGTGGCCAGCTGATTGACCTGAGAATAAAAATAACCTTGATATTAAAATGCAGGCAATCCAAACAACCTGTTTTAACACTTTAATCTTAATAGCAAAGTTGAGAACTGAAGCGTACTAGAATACACTGTAGCAAATGCATTTCTCTTTAGTCTTCTAAGAATACAGAGCTGTAACAATTAAAATACTGAGACAAAGATGCAGACAGGCTTTTCATCCCAGGTCACCACAAAGCCTTTTTCTGTCCTTAAGCTGTACTGCAGCTGTCTCCAGGGTCTCTGCATGATTCAGGTATACCAAAAATACTAAGTTACATAAGTCCTTCTGCTAAATAGCTTCAGCTTTCCTTCTGTCACTAGCTGCAGCCCACCGGAAACAGAAGCGAGACACCACTGAGGTCAGTAGCAGGACCCCAGTGAGCTGAAACAAAACTAGAATTCCATGATTTCAACCATTATTTTTGTTCCAGAAGTAAGGCATGAAAATGTCATTCATTGCTTTGCTGTAGGGTTTCCCACACAATTATCAAGAACTAAAAAAAAAAAAAAAAAGGTTTTTACATTATTCAATCATTTCATATAATTTTTTTAAGTACATATTTAGGGGATTGAGCTTTACCTTTCCTGTTTAATACTAGAAGCATCAGCTTGATTGAAACATACAAATGGACTCATTCACAAGACTGTGTTGGAGTAGATAATGCCTAAGACAGCATTTGTGGTGTAAGAATATAATCAAAGTATATCAACAATTTATCCATCCTGTGTAAAACTACTGACCAAAATACCCTAATATCAGGGACAGAGAGGGGTATACCATATAGCTAAGGCATTTTATCTTCCGAGTAGGCTGTTTATTAGAATTGGACAGGAAAATCTAAATCTCAACAGTTCTTATGGTACACTTTTATAGAGCCCTCTAAATAAACAAACCAAGCCATTAAATGATACTGTGGCAGCAAAATGCATGTTTCATTCATCACCAGACAGAGGTGGCCAAACCTCCTCTCCTTCTTTATTCCCTTCTTGCTGGAAAGGAGGAAGTGAACATCTCAGCCTCCCGTACCTTTACAATGGCTTTCTTCTACCATTCCCTCCTCTAGATTTATTCAATTATCACTGTAGTTCTTACCAGAAACAGCTCAGCCATTCCTACGCAAGGACTGATTATTTTGTATTTCTCTGCATGAGTGATTGATTATGTATTTTCATGGTTGATCATGTTAGTTCTGTCCAGTTTGCATTGTATTTTTTGCTCTTCAAGGAAAAATTTTACCCAACTTAAAGAATGAAAAAAAAATTAATGTGAGGTTTGAGAAAAAGCTTGCATACATCTATACACATTCTGAACAAATAACTTCGAGAAAGGATTTTAGAATACCAATTCTGTAACATAACTGCTATAGTAGGTTTTTATTTCATGCTTCTAATAGGTTTAGCAGCGTTGGTCCTTGTCTTGCCCAGCTTCCACAGTTGCTTGCAAACTACATTCCTGCTTTCAGAAGGCAGACACCTGACCTAATGCCATCCCATTCAAATTCTTAATTATACAAATGACAACTTCCTGTAGTTATCAGAGTCAATATGGAGCAGTGAGTCACATGAATGGTCTTAGTAGTACTCTCTGTTTGAAATATATGGTATATGAATGATTTGTCAATAGGCAGGCACTTTCAGAAAGGGGTTCTTATCAGAAAGGAATAACAGCTATGAAGCACACAATAGCTGATAATTTTCACATAATACTAGTTCTTCTGCTCTCAGCATGTCTTGGCTGGCATCTATGGGAAAAGGAAAATATTCCTTAACACCAGGATATCCCAGTGCAACACTGTAATACAAAACACAGTTGCACCAAATACATCTGGTGCCAGAAAGTGAAAAGGCTTTCAAAGGGTTCCTATGAAAAACCACAGTAGGATTATTTAAAAAATGGTTAAATAAACTATTCTGTTTTTCTATAGGAACGATCTTGTAATTTTGTTTAGTTTCTCACTTCTTTTTTTTTCCTGTAGCACTGTGGTCAAGTAATCCCACAACACAGCACTGCTCCTATTCTCCTGAATAATTTTATTTTTAACAGTTTTGTGAGAAAAGAAAAAGATACAGGTGAAGGGTGTAAGGAGCAGGGAAAACAGACATCTGTATTCAAAAAAAGCTGAGAACCAGTCCATGCTAGCTGACATCCAGCTGCAATAGTTTTGAATTATGCGTCATTCCTGGCACTGACTTATTAAGCCTGGATTTGTTGCAAGCAGCTATTCAAGACTGCTATGCTTTCCACTTCAAATACAACCCAAAACATTTATGAGAGCACACAGTCTATACAAATGTTTATTCATCTACTTTTTACAACATTCCATAATAAAAGTGTTCTTTTGTGGTTTTCAGAGTCATAACATTTTCTGTTAGACTTGTAAAACCAGACAAATTCAGATTATAGCCTAAAAAAGCAGAACTGCTACTATTTGTTGTCTTACAAGTCATTTCTATCCAGGTTCTTCAGTAAAAAAGGCACAGACTCAGACCAAAGTATCATCTGGACAAGGACAAAATGACCAGGAACAGCAAATAAATAGAGCAAGTACAGACTGATATTTCCCCTAAATGCTGTCCCAATCTCCAGCTAACTTGCAACTTAGTGACTTCCTGAACCAGAGGTGTCATCTTCGCCTTGGAGAGATTTTTCTTGAGTTAACTCAGTCAGCCTACCCTGCAGCCTACATAGATTTTTATAAAAAGAAAAAGCTTACAAATAGCTCAAAGAGTAAGGCATAACCCCCGCCCCCCCAAAAAAACCAAACAAACAAAAAAAGAAACAAAACCAAAACCTCCCACACTTTCCTACTATCTATTATTTAGGTTTTTTCCATAGACTTTGATGTTGACACAAGAATTAGTATTTTTAGATTTCACATGTTGGTACAACTTGTATGCCTTGTTATTACAAAAATATGATTTAATAAAAGACTAGTAGCATAGCAGCTGCAATATATTTCCATCTTTCAAAAAATTACTAGAATTAAAACCTTGGTTTTATTGCAGCATCTCCAACACTTGTTCATCAAGACACCTTTGGCAAGAGTTTTTCTATGTCTTACTTTAACCCTCTGCAAAACTTCTGGATGAAAACCCCTTACTTTGAGATAAAGTAATAATCCAAATAATTCAGCAGTAAAACACGTGTGCGCGTACACTTGAGTTTTAGTACAGGACGCAACACACGATAAACTTTTTTCTCTTACCTCATTTTGAGTATGTTCTAAAATTATTGGCTGCCATATACAACTTGTAAGTACATTTGGGGACATGGAAGACTTTTCTAATAAGTGCAAATCATATTATTTTAAAGAGTGCTATGTTGTACAAGTGAAAGAGACCATCAGCTGAAATCTGTAGGCTTGTATATAGGGCTTTTATCAGACAGACAGCAAAGCACTTCTGCTGATGAAAAAAATACACATCTTGAATGCCTTTCCCTTTCTAGCCCCTCTGTCTCCCAAGCAGAGGAGAGCTATAACAAGGCACTATCCCATCACTTCCAGCAATGGAAGAACTTTTGAAGGCAGAACTATGGGCATCATTGAACCATTGATCTGTAAACTGTACATTTATTTCTAATGACAAATCACACCCATTTGAGTAAAAAAACAAAAAAAAAAAAAAAAAAGGGGTTGCTTTCACAGTCAAAACTTTTGAAAAGAAAACACATCTGCACCTGCAAGCTTTCTTTACTGCAGCACAAGCAGTAAAGGACTTTTGGGACTTTTTTAAGGACTGCCGAGAAGCCAAAGGTGCAAAATATGCTGAAACCTGGAGCTGGGGAAGCTCGATGCTGTTATTATTCTGAATAAAATTTCTTTTGCCTGGGATTTGTGTGTGTGGTTTGGGGTTTGGTTTTTTTGTGTGGTTTTTTTTTTTTTTTTTGCTTTGTTTTGGTGTTTTAAGGACAAAAGTGATATAGAAAATCCTAGAAAATGTCAGGTGCTGTTGCTATCCCAGCTTGCTTTGGTATTGAAGGGGGTTGTTTAGAAATTATTATAATGAAGGTATTTCCACAGGAGAGTAAGGGGCTGAATTACAAGCATTCCTGGCTGTACTTACCTTGTGGTCTCTACAGCCACAAGGGTATAATGATGTAAAGGGCTCAAAACTCTGCACAGAGAAGGGAAGAACTTTCTAAGCTCAAGCTAGAACTAAGAAAAGGAAAACAAAAAAAAATCGCACCAAGAGTTGCCAGCATCCATGTAAAAGTATCTTGGTCTCCATGCTCAAGAAAGAAGTCAATTCAGAAAATACTGATATATTCATAAACAATTCCTGGACAGTCTAGGACATAATGAAATTCCTTTCTTTCCCAGCAGAACCCTTAAGGAAAGAAATAATGCAGCTATCACCTGCCCTCCTGAAACGCAGCAGGGTCAACCAAGTCTGAGCTTTTCTACACCAGCAAAGATTAACCAATCCAATAAACGTCACATGTTCTAGATAAACATAGATAAACACAGCTGACAGGATTCATCTGAAGTCTGGATAGCGTTCAATTTATACCTGCACTTGAGGCTGGTTAATACTTTTTGCTGCAGCTGCTTTGTAGGATGCTGCATTTCAAAGGCAGCCAGAATTTCAAGTAAAGGTTAGGCTCACTTGTCCTCCCCATGGGTGGTCCTCTTCCTCTTCAGGCTGACACACAGAGCTAACATTCAGGAGGTTGTGTGATTTCATTCTCCCTCCTCTCCCCCTCCTTGGACTTTACTTTTTTTTTTCCTTCTCTTCCTCCTTTCCCCTCCATTCTCTTCTGCCTCCAAATCAGCTGTATCCTGCTATAAACATTAATTCTTACAAACAGTGTACATTGCTCAGTGTACATTGTAAGCTCCCTGTGTTCCTACTGGCTGCTACTCCAAATGCTAGACAAATAGCTTAATTTAAGAATTAGAACATCTGCATTTGTATACTGGAGGACTTTCTGAAAAGATAAAGCAGGAGGCCAAATTCTGATCTCACCAATGTCAGTGAATAACTTCACTGACACTAAAAAGAGTTGTTACAGACTTTCCTTCAGCATTGCTGAGATCAGGATTTGACCATTTGCTTTAGTTATGTGCTGATATGTTCTTCAAACAGATCCTGAGAAAAAGAAAATTATTGATGCTAGCATTCCAAATATTTGCTCTCTGTGAATGCTCAAAGTGTGAATTCCACCAGTAGTGCGCCTCAATTTCTATGAAAAACTTCCATTTTATTGTTTCTACATTCTCAAATCTACATCTTTAATAGATGGGAAATTGCATGAATATCTCCCTACACTGGCCTTTTCAATTTACAAGAATAGTATTTACAATTCAAAAGAATAGCAGGAAATGTCTAATAGACTTAGCACTTGGTCTCTAGGAAACGAGAAATACCATGCTAATCACTGAAGGCTGCACCTTAACTGTATTAAAAGTGTTTAAGCAAGCATGAGAATGTACTTTTCTGTGGGTAGTTGTACTCTGAACAGACAAAATACAGATATTAAAAGAAAAATAGATCTGAAAGCATTAGTCTTATCAGTTGTAAACACAGGAGCAAATTATATTCTTTCGTTGTAGACTTAAAAGAAGGATCAGTAAGGATAATTCACACAAAAAATTCTAAAAATTGTCTTGAAGATCTTGAAGATGTTTATGATCCTTAAAAACAATTTCTATATAAACTATGTAGTTTACAGGTAAAATACCAAAAAATGTTAAACTCCAGCCCTGCAAAGCCTAGTAACATTAACCTTATCAGTTGTAAGTATTCAGGCAAATTGTACCACACTATTTATTTTTGTAAGAAACAGTAACCTTGATTTCCAGGACAAAGATTCTGAAAACAATTTTACAAATCCCAAACCTAAGATTTTTTCAAGTTTTTATAACACATATACAGTTTTCAAGCAAAATAGCAGAGAATGTTAAACTGCAGCCTCACAAATCAAATAAAAGCTAAAAGCCAGATCAGATGCTGTCATTTTCATGCATTTTTTTCACAGCAACATGTGTTTGACCAACTTGATCCTGAAAATTTCTGCAGCTTTATTTTCTTCTGCTTGCCCTTTAATGGCACACACATAACAGCATTAGCCTTCCACAGGTGTAGCAGCTTAGTATAAACAGAAAATATAATCCTCAGTCTGAATGAGAAATTAAAACATTTTTCATTTACTCTATTTGTCAAACAAAAATAAAAGAAAAATAATTTATAACCAAGGCAAAAAATATCACTGTCGAACACGTGCATGCATAAGACTCACTTAACAGCACAGGCATGCCCATCTTTTACAGTGTCAGGCTTGGTCAGCAACTTGCTAGCCAAAATTATGCGCAAAATTGAAAAACAGTGCAAAATTGTATGGATAAAGTGCCACAAAATTAAAACATTTAACATTAAAGGTAACAAAAGGAACAACTACAATTGTCATTATCCCTTCCAAAAGTTTTCCAGAAAATAAAATAAATTCAAGATGTGGACGGTACATTCGACACTCATATCACAGACACTGACAATACTGGTGGAATTAGCATATTTCATGGCTCTACAGATTAAAACTACAACTTTTACCCTGCACAGACTCATGGCTGTATGAAGTAAAATGTGTGGAAAGAAAGTAATTTAGAGAGCTTTCATAAGAATCTGCTGATGTTGATATCTTTACATACCCTCTAAGTCTCAAAGTGAAAAACAGACCACATTGTTTCCTTCACCAGTCTCTGGCCTACGCTATCAGAAGTTTAATGGAAATTTACAAAGCTTGAAAGTAGGAGGGAAAAGTTGATGGAATTGACAGTTTCAAGCAATGGCCCCTGCAAAAGGATGGCAGCTCTGCCCTTTAGTAGCCATCTTGCTCTGATTGCAAGTCACTGTTCAGAAGCCCTCCAGGATTTCTAACAAGTTTACCCATGCTCCTCATTTCCAACACACGCCCAAAAGATTTATAAAGTTTGTTGGTTAATTTTTTGTTTTGGCATTACCATATCAGCATTCTTCCTTCATGGTGAGTCACTACAACTCACCAGTATAATTAATCACAGCAACCTGTGGAAGCAGCAAAGAGGGAAATGACTTTTACTCAGAACATAAAGTTCTGACATGGCCTACAAAATAGCTAAAAAGGGGAAGAACAGCCGACTTGCACATAGTTCACATGCCAAGCGAATCCCTTCCAGGGTGATGAAGTGACAGATGCCATGTAGAAAAAGATGAAGTAAGATTGTGGCGTAGACATAGTTACTAAAAAAACTGCTAAACCTAAGTTGAAATTAGAATTCACAACATGTACAGCAGCACAGGCAGGAAATCTTTTGGAGTAACTATACAATTTACAATTCAGCCACAAGAACCTGATGCACTACAAAGGAGTCCATTGTAATAAAATCTTAAAGATTTAGAGTATTGCAGTCCAACCTGAAGAGAGCTCAATCAGTCAGTGACTGAAGGCATTGTGCATATAACCACTACTACTGTAATTTTAGATTAAAGAGCAAATTTCAGGTTTCGTTTCAAGAAAATCAGCTCAAACACAGACAAGCTTGAACCACACAAATCTGAAATACAAATTTGAGATCTGGTCCTACCAACTGACCTGTAAATCTATTTAGTGGTTCACAGCACCATGTTAAATAGCATCTTCAGTGTAGACAGGTAACGTTTACAGCTTGGCAATATCTTGCAGCCTGAAGATATTCTTTTAAAAGAAGACATTTGTGGCTACTTAAAAATGGCTACTTAAAAAATCACAGTGATACAGCAAGGAATCCCACCAAGACTGTGGAGTCTCCTTGAAAGCATCAAAATATGGGCAAGATCTTGGCTGGGGTCCTGAGTCAGGACCTCACTCTGGCTGCTAAGAAGGGGTGGGCCACCAAGCATAACCAAGGTAAAGCTGGGACAGGGTCAGTCCAAGACATCATTATCAGCCACTTTGGGCAGGGGACTGTGCAAATGACCACTGACACCAAACTGTGTGGGACTGTGTGCATGACCTAGGAGGCAATTGTCTTTTTCCCACAGCCCTGCCCCACCCTTGTGAGGCTGTGTCTATCACTGATTCCCCTTATGGGCCATGATCCTGACTCCCACCCATGGGCTGGCATCCAGGCCTGGTCTTGGCCATCCCTTGGGGCTGCCCCTGGTTGCCTGCTCCTGGCTGGGATGGCAGGATGTCCTTGAATGACAAGGCCCTACCATTGGACACCCTGAATTATGTGACTTAAAATCAAAGGTGGCCCTACTTTGGATCTCCTGAGGTGTCATTCCACTTGAATTATTCAGAAAATCCATGACTCAAAACCAAAACGTTGTTGCACCAATGTTAAGTTCCTAAGGTACAGAAATCACAAGACTGCTTTGGCTGGAAGGAATCTCGAGATCATCCAGTCCAGCCCCTAAGATTTCTTTTTTGGCACTTTCAATGATTCAGGTAGTATTTACAGATGGTTTACAATTTATAGAAAGCTTTAAAAAGCGCCAAAGTATCTCAACAATGACACAGGGGTTTTTTTCAGTTTTCTTGTAAGTATATGGACTATTTTTAAAGCAGAATCAGTGCATATCTGATCTCAACAGGTGTATTTAAAGTCTCTTCACTGCTATAGTACATAACTAAATACTCCTAACTACACTGTAAACTACATACTTTCTGAGGGCTCATTCTATTAGTAACTGAGATTCAAGTTTGCACTCAGATTATTCCTTATTCATGTTAGGTAGTTATGCAAACATATTTACATGTTACAGTGATTTTAAAAAAGCTATTTCTTAAATAAAGCCACAGATCCTGAGCTGGTTACCTGCTTTATTTCTAGCTAACTCAAAAAAAGAACGAGAGAGTCAGGCACCAAATCTTACCTTCAAAGAATAATGTATTACATCATTAATAGACTTTGTAAAATTCTGCCAGCTATGAAATATCGTATGCATTCTGGAAAGAAATTCAACTTACACTAAACCATAACATAAATAGCCTTTAAATGATGGGATTTATCTTTTTGACTCTTGGTAGAAAATCATAGTTAACCCATGGGCTTGTGGTTATTTCACTACAAAGAGAAAGTTTGCAGCAATTATTTGTAACAAAAACTCAGAAACATCAGATTTTCCAGCTTCTTTATCCTCTGCAATGAGAATTTGCAACTAATAAAACTTAAGCAAACTGCACTGTATTTCTTTATTAGGCAGCAGCAACAAGTAACACTACTATTTTATTCTTATATATCATTTTTCATGAAGGGATCTCAAAACACTTTAAAAAGGAAGGAAACGCCATTAACCCATTTTACAGGTAGATAAATTTTACAGATTTCAGGTTTTCTCTGCCTATTTCACATCCTCCTATGTAAGGAGAAACAATGGATACTATATTTAGCAGCAGCTTCCAAACTGTGGTCTGTGAGAATTCACTAATTCAAAGAACCATATTCAAGAGTGCTTTTTGGGTGCCCTTTAAAAAGTATGCCTTGATCCAGAAGTTTGATATTTGATAGCTGTTAATTTGAACCCAAAATTTTGCAAACCTCCCCGTGTCCTGTAAAATGGCAAGATAGAGAAAATGAGGTCCCTGACTCCAATGCTCTAAAATTTAATAATAATTAACCCATTAGTAATTGTTACCCAATTTAGGCTGAACTTCAGTTGAATTTTTTCTGCCAGGTAAAGTATTTCTCATTTCTAAAAGTGTTTTCCTTTTACAAATTTATGATAAAAGCCAAAGTCATAAAAATTTGTGGAAAGAAGTATTCCAATATAATTGAATGATTTTGAGTTTCTTCTAATAAATTTTGATTAAAAAGTGGGTGTGAATTAAAAAAAAATCAAAGATTTTTTAAAATTGAAATTTTCAAGGAAGAATTATAGTTTCTTCAAGATACAAAATTCATAACTTTTAGGGGGAAAACATATCTGACAAATCTGCTTTTTTGCATCGGATGGGGAGGAAAAAACTTATTGCTAAATATTTTTAGAATTCCATAGCACAGCAAAGCTGAGTATCTCCATTTTTTGATGATGGTCTCCCAGTATTCATGATCCCAAAGAATTTCTTGGGATTTCATACTCATAAAATCCAGTCACAGAGGCTAGTATGCATTATTAGCTGTCTCAGGCTACATGAAGGTCTGCAGATTTAGCAATAATTTCAGCAGCAAATGTAAAGAACAATATATAAATACCCAAACTCTTTCAAGTTCCCAAACCATCTTAGTCATAAAACTAGAAGACAAACTTTAAAAATCTTAGGGGGTGTGTGGAAGGGGGGGAAGTCTCTTGACTTTGTAGTCATCTCTTTTCCTCACCTCCATCTGTTCATTTGTTAATGTTAAACAGTAACAGCTGCAAACTACGTTAACTTGAGATTCTGGCCACTTCTGTTTTCTTTAATCATGAGTTTTCTTTAATCATCAGAACTAGTGACTGATACTGGAGCATGCTTGTATAAGAAGTTTCAGATCTAAAAGCTCATTGCTGTGTCAAGGGAAATCTTTGTGCACCAAACATCTACTAAACACTTCCTGGCGGTAGCTGAGCAGGTTCCTACTGAAAGTTTGAGGTCACCTCAGGAAACAAAGTGGAATTAAAAGTTTCCACATTAAGATTTTCAAGAGTTTAGGTGGTCCATCTAATATTTTTTATGGCTATTTCAAATGTCTGTAACAGACATCTTCCATAGGAAAATAACAGAGTAAGTATCCTTCCTGCACTGCACAGTCACGCCCTGAAATTATTCACTGTACCATTCCACCAAAAACCCACAGAGATGGTAGCCTGTTCACAGTGTACTACAGGGCTTTGTTCCCTCAAGCTATGTAGCACAGAGGAAAACCATACCCCAAAGGCACATGTTTGGAGAGGTGAATGCCGGCTGCTGTGCTGTGAATGCCTTTGTACATCAGTTTGCTACTGACACCACAAACCCCTGTCTCTGCCTGTGAAGTTGCCATTATTCAGCTATAAATTTTCTTGCTGAGAGACTGCAGATGTTCCTAGTCACTGTACTTGCATCCCTGCACATCCACCTATGCCTCAGTCTGCCTTCTTGGGTTGTCAAGGCAGGCAAGAGATGGCAGGAAGGCTAGAAGTCGAAGAGCTTAGTACTGCTTCTACAAGACCTCAGACCAGCAATGTAATTCTAAGGGTGCATGGCAGCAGTTTTACACTGTGTCAAGTCTGAAATAATGAAGCCTGCGCCCCTCACCATTAGGGCAATTTAATTTTCAGTTATACAGATTTATTGTTGATAAAAACTTGAATAACAAACACTGAAATGATAGGTTATGAAATTTTGCCTTTAACTGCAAGCTTTTGAATATTTCAGGAATAAATGTAACAATAGATATATTGGCTTTATTCCGAAATACAGCCCTTTAAAATGGTGAAGCCCAGGGTTACAAAAGAGATGAGTGAATTCAGCCACACAATTATAACAAAATAATAGCTGCAAGGTTATATCCCTAGTTACAGTTACAAAAAAAGGAAAGAAATCACAGGAAACATATAACAGGAAACAAGTAACCATGCAAGTACTAGCCAATATTCTGTTTATCTACGTCAACTTTAAATATTAATACTTTGATTCACAGGCTATCTACACAGACAGGACAAGAGCCAGAAGATGATTTTTCTTCTTGCAAATCTTTGATAAAACCTTTTCAGGATGGAAAGGTCTTTATGGGTCCCCCTCAGCAATGAAACACAACCTGCCTTAGAATTCAAAAGAGAAAAGGAAAAGAAGAAAAAAAATAATCCCTCTTTTACCACCTCTTAAGAAGTTGCTACACAATTCCTAATACCATGGATATTTCTTTAGCCACAGCTTGCATTTGAATCTAAACTTTGGTTGTTAAATCAAAGACAGAACTATTTTTTCGGTAATAAGCACATAGAAGGTGACTAGATATTTTTAACCCAGGATGTAATGCATACACATAAAAATTAAAACAAAGTTTAACTGTTTCATCCATGTTGTGGTTTAAGCCCAGCTGTAACTCAGAAAACCACACAGTCTCTCTCTCACTCCTCCTCCTTCCTCCCCCCACTCCCGGAGGGATGGGGAGTAGAGTCAAAAGAATGTAACTCCCACGGGTTGAGATCTGAACAGTCCAGTAACTAAGGTATAACACAAACCACTGCTGCTGCCACCAAAAACAACAATGATAAGGGAAATAACAAGGGGAGAGAATACAACCACTCACCACCCACTGACCAATACCCAGCCTGACCCAGCAGTGATCTAGCCCTTCCAGGTAACTGCCCCCAGTTTATATAGTGGGCATGACGTGCTGTGGTATGGAATACCTCTTTGGCCAGTTTGGGTCAGGTGTCCTGTCTCTGCTTCCTCCCA
>JAOEHY010009265.1:31274-52864 GCA_025447955.1 Psilopsiagon aurifrons
CTGTTCCCAGGCTGAAAGTCAAAAACACAGCACTGCACCAGCTACTAAGAAGGAGAAAAATGACTGCTACTGCTGAATCCAGGACAATCCACTATGATCTTATTATGTACAGAATTGAGCCTCAACACATCTAATAGAGGGAAAGGACATGATCAATGTGAATAACAAAAACTAAGTCCTAACCACTTCCTTCCCGTAAATCGTAAAAATACTAAACCCAGTAACAATAAATAACTTAGCCACAGAAGCCTTTAAAAGTACTTTGCAATGATTAAGAAAAGGAAGTGTTTTACTTATACATTCATATTATCTGATACTGAGTGCTGCTACTTTGTACGGCTGAAGTATTTTCCAGAGCTCAGTTCATAAATCATGACCACATAAAGAGATTTGCAGGAAGTAAATATGAAGAAGATTTAAGTCCTGCTGACCTAACTTACCTGATGACAAAAACAACAACAACAAAAAACAGAAAAAAAAGAAAGAAATTATACGTGTACTTGTTTATTGAAGAATAAAGTATTCTACACACTGAAGAACTGATTTCAAGTCCAAATGATTTTAAACATAGGGTTTTGTTTAACTGAATTTAAAAAAAAAAAGAAAAAAAAAAAAAAAACAAAAAAAAAAGAGAGAGAGAACTTAAAAGAAATTTAATGACCAAAGATCAGAGACAAATCCTTCTGGCATTGCCAGCTTGTTTCTAGCAGGACAAATATCCACCAACGATCATTTTCTTATTTATAGCCTGAAGTCTTGTTTGTAAAAAGAAAAAACAAACCCTTACCAAAAGTGCACAAAGCCTCACTTTATTTCAGATCTTGTGTAACTGTGTATATTTTGTAATATACAAATATACATGTGTATTATTTGATAAGTTAAGTCAATTTTTATTTAGTAACTTTAAAGCATTTTGGTAATCTCTGACAAGACAGGAGCAGGATTTTGTAAGGTGTCAACAGAACTTAACGCATCCTACCTGCAAAAACTGCATTTCCAAATGCCAGGCAAACACTGCCCAGTTTGCTAATACAACACAGCTTATATTTTCATTTACATAGGCAGTGAGACAGGCCTTATATAGGCCTTTTGTGATTCACTTTTTCCAGAAAGTTCACTTTTGCAAGAAAATTATGCTATTATTTTTATTCTGTCAATGTCAACTCCCCACTGTTCACCTTCCTTCTACCAAGTCAGGAAGCTGTCCGCTCCCTGCAAGCAGATCAGACTTGGATGCTTTTTCCTACAGAGTCTGAATTGTAAGTTTCCTAAAAACCCAGTTCTTTAACAGTTTAAAAAGTCATTTAGAGACAGGACCACCTTCCTATAGTGATCACAAGTCTATGTATCTGTTGTTTTTTTCGGTCATAAACCACAATGGAACAGGTTCCAGGGCGAAAGAAATGCATATAAATACAAAAAAATCTGAGGCAGGTAGGGCGAAAAAGATAGGACATCTTGAAACCAGCCTTAGCTTTCCTGCTGAAGAAGTGGAGACAGCTGTTTGGGCAGGAATCAACATAACTGAGCTGCTAGGTCCTGGACATTGGAAATTTGTGTGTGTAAGCTGGTCTGCTTCAACTGTCACGAGCCTCTGTGAAAATAAACTAATGAACCATTAAATCTTCCCATGAGGTAAATAATTATCATCCTTCTTTCACAGATGAGTAAATAAAGATAGTAAATAAATAGCTGGTCTGAAGCCACAGAGAGAATTCAGTAGTTCCAGAAACAGAATACCAGTTTATATATTCCCTCTTAAGAGTCTCTATCCCACTCTGTAGTGCAGATTACCGATTAGTCTGTTACTTCTTCCAGCTAGCACTCTTAGCTCAGATTTACAGAAAAACCGCACAAGGGAACAGAATATTGCGCATACTGCAGAGTAAAATACAGCATAGAGATCCCTGAGCTGGATCCAGAACAAGCAACAGGACAAGCACATCAGCACAAAGTAATTTATTAGTAGAATAGAGGGAAGGCTCAAAAAATTGCTCCTGCAGAGATCAGTTTTTAGGCAATGACTGCATCACCAAACTCATTTGCAACACAAGCATCTTCTCACTATGGTTTACTACCAGCATTAACTTCCTTTATTAAGAGTTTGACACTTAGCTCAATAATGAAATTCCAGTTCAATGTATTTAAACTATAGCACTATATAGCCTGATAGAGTAGCTTTCATGCTACTTAACTACATTAACATGAACCAGAAACTCAGCACAGGCTTCAGGTGGACTACTGATTAATCTATTTGAAAACAGAAGCACTGCGAGGAGCACAGAAGAACCACTCACTGAGCTGCTGTATCAGGGACCTGTGTCTGCACTCTAGACTACTGCATAGGAATAGAAACCTTAGTCCTATTTCTGTAGAGATGAAACAGAAAGCTTTGTATTCCAGGTTATTAAAGAACAACAGAACAGAAGAAGGTGGCATAAAAATGATACATAAGAGAAAAAGTACAACTCTCAGCAGCAAATCATCTCCAAGCAGAAAGAGGAAGAGTCTGATTCTTTAAAATATGTATCAGTAAAATATGAACAGTCAAAAAAAGCTTGGTGGAACCAAAACAGGCTGATCAATAAGGATGGCTACACAATATAATGCGTGGCATACTGAAATGGAAATGAAGGTACGTCATCTTTAAAAAGAAAATCTGGATGACACTTAGGCCACTGCACTTGAGAATGGGGAGAAGTTCAATCTCTTTCACAGGGAGGCAGAAAGCTTCTTTCTTACGTCATTCATATAATGTAAAATCAGAAAATCCTAGTCATCCCCTTCCCCATTCCATACCTCTCTTATAATGGAAATTTGAAATAAAAATTAACATATAAAAGCAGGAAAGTGCAATTTCTGTATTCAAAAATGTAATGTTTTTAAGTATTGAAATTCAAATTGTTTTATAATAAATGCATTTTAAGACTTTTACTTTCAAAAAAATTTCCTTAAAATTTTCATCTTTCCAAGAAGTTTTTTGTATTTGCAACTTCATTCCTGTAGAAAAACGTTTAGGAATTTAAGGATGACACAGCACCCCAATCCATTTAGAGGTACCCATTTGAAAGTCTGTATACAGTTCACTTACACAAAATAAAATCTTTAAGACTGAACTGACAGTTCAAAGCAATGAAGCTTTGATTTTTATTTACTTAATAAACTTGATTCTCAATGGACAAATTTCCAAGAATGCCGTTGAGGTCTATAGGCATACACCAATGGAAAATGAGAAGATACTGATGTCCTTTTTTTCAGGTTGTTGTATCACCTTTGCAAAAATGCAGTATTGCACTGAATTGAGGTTAGGTGCTTGATCTGATCAGAGAGCTTGGCATGCAGCTGTTGGGGGCAGGGCAAAGGAATTGTAAGGAGGCAGGCATGTCAGAATTATTAAAGCAAAAACTAAAGAGAACCCCAAAGTACACTGATAAGCATTAACCAGATGGTCACAGAAGTCAACCATGCAGCCACTCTCTCAAACATTATGTCGTTTTAGTGATCCACTGCACACCTAATAAATATCATGACGTGTATATGTACGGACAATATTGCTCTGCAAATTTGCATATATGACCTTTAATACTTTACTACCTCTGTGCATGGTCTGAGGTTATATTTTGATTAAATCACTCATTCTATAACATATTCCAAGATCTTGAAAACATTTTCAGTAGACAACCACTGAAATATCTGGTAGTTTGGTAACATTAATATAAGAATAAAAATTCAGAACACTACACATTTAGAAGCAACTCTTCCAGATGACAGTTTTAAGAGTTTGCCAGACATAGTTAAGGGGCACTGATAAATTAACATGAAAGTGACTGTCTGTGACACAGTATGTTTTCTGTTTAGGGGATTAACAGGCAACTTTAGCATATTAGTGTTCCCAGTGCTATATACAAACTAAATCACCACTAAAAATACAGCTTCTGTAATTTTAACTTTTAAACAAGACTCCTTTAACATGACAGGAGAAAATTTTTTTCAGGAGAAAATAAGTCTTCTAAGCAGTCACGTAACAGAAGCCGTATGCAGAGACACGTATCAGCAGCAGATAAAAATCTCACAACGCTGAAATCAGCTACCCCAAGATATGATTCTTTTCCATTTTCCAGCGAGGAAGAACCACTATTCATAGGAGTATGTTTCTCACATGTTGAAATCAGGTGTGTGATTTAGTTTGGTCCCAAGTATAGTCACAAAGAGCAGCATTTGAGAAAATCCACTGGCTCTGTACACACTACCTAGGAAAAAGACATTTACAGAAGAACTTTAAAGGAGAGAGTACTGTGTTTGAAAACATCACTCACTCATCACAAACATATAAAATGCATAAAAAATAAAGCAAAAATCCATCACAGTCTGTGCCTTACAGCATTACAACACATATTCTTTTGGTCAATGCATTCCTGTTTTAGTGCTAGTTTCATAGCATTGTTAAGCTGAATTTAACATTTTAAAGACCCAGGCCTTTGAGGTGTTAAACATAGCCTGCTAAACACTTCAAAAGACAGCTCTACAGAGTGGAGAAACTTAATGCCAGAGAAAGCAGTCAGCTCTTTGCAGAATTCAGCTCCTGCAAGTCGTCAAAGAAAGGGCAGCCTCTGAAGACAACGGATTGGGCAAGCAGTTTTTAGCATGCCATTAATCCAAAAAAAGTTCAAAACAAACGTGCAATCAGATTAGGTTGTAACTCCGAACACAATACTTTGCATGTCACAGTATTCCTTCAGTACAATTTTGATTTGGCTAGAACATTACTTTGAGTTTTCTTTAGCAGACCTTCTTTGAAAGGTGGGAATTTCTAAAGCACAGACTTCAGTTGTGAGTCATTATTATTGTTTCCTTTAAGTTTTCTCACCAGCTCATCCTGCATCACTTCCCTTGTTCTCATGAATGAACAACAGTAATGGAAACTTCACCATTGGTAAGAATGAGTGAGAAAACTATTCTGACAGCTTTTCAAATTCTCTGTCAACAATAAGTTAATATTAGGACTCCAAGTAGGAATTAAGAAATTTGTTTCCTTGCTTAATACAAACTTATTTAAACTTGCAGCCATGAGACTTCTTAACAGCAAATAAAAACCACCCATCTTGTGCAACATTGTTTTATGATCCATTACAGCAAAAAGGAAACAGAATATGATTTTAATCTTAAGGTAATATGCCAATTGTGTAAATTTAATGCATCATCAAGGCTTTCTGTTCCCATATCATCTCTGTATTTCAGCACAAGAGGATGAAAACCCAACCATGTCCTTACATACCATGAAATCTTACCTCTCCTCAAGATTAATGGGCACTAGACTGTACGTACATTAAAAGGTCACTCACCCCCATCTGTTGTGCAAGAGCCAGCCACACTGGGATAAGAGAGGGAGACTGAAAAGCTTAGTTTCCCCCTACAATTCCATGCAATCTTTGTGCTGTGGGCCCTTCTTGCATTCTGCCTGTGGAACTCCCTTTAATACTAGTGAAATTTCTGAGCACAACACAAGTGCAGTACCATTGCATTAGGCTCTGTCAAGTGCTATTTTCCCACAGTATGTTCCTCCAGCTATTGGGCCCCTCTTAATGTTGGGTCTGCAGTTAAAAAAAAAAAACAAAAACAAACAACCAAGCAAAACAACCAAAAACTCCAAACCCCCACGAAACAGAAAAAAATTCATGAAAATAAGGTGAATGGTCTAACATTTCAAACATGTGCAAGCTTTAGCAGGTTGCAGCCTAGACATAGTGTTACTCAGATACCACGAAGGACAGCAGATGCCAAGACCTTTCAACTTGCCTTTTCAGGAAGGAGCACTATGATACAAAATCTGACTAGATAGATACCTGAAGCAATCTGTTTCACTCTAACTACTGATGGTCCTCAAAGACAACTCACCACAGACATTGCTAACATTTCTCCCCTTTCACAATTACATATACACTTTTTAAGGAACAGCCTTGTGACAAGATTATCTTTCTTTTTTGTTTGCTGTGCTTTTTATCCATGAAAACTGACTGAAAAACCTGCTTTCTCTCGAAGTTATAATCTTGATTTTACAGTTCAGACAAAAGCCCACAGTTCTATACCTAACATTGCCATCTACTGACCTACAAGGGTGTTTTCTGCTAATAAACTATTGCCAGTAACTTTTTACTAATAAAATATATAGTTCAGCGTCTTAGGATTTTTTGTGTTAACAAAGATTATTAGAAACATTAATGTAGTTTAATAAGAAAGGAAATTTTATTATTTGATTTGGCAATATTTCACACTGGGTGTTTGCATTTCCATTTAGCTCTTCAGAAGTCTCAGTACCTTTTAATACGGCTAACTAAGAAAACCTTTGTAACAGTAGGAAGTGGAAGCTAGCATTTTCTCCTTTAGAAAGACATCATGCACATTATTTGTGTGGTTGCAGACCTTGCTGTTAGTGCTCTGAACGGTCATATGTATTTTCACTTGTTTTACATTTAAAATTGAACCTTCTCCTGGTGCATGTCTTGCATGGCATCACCTTAATCAAAACCAGGTCCCTCAAACTATAAAAGTAAGATCCGAGAGCCAGACTTCAGCCAACACCAAACAGGCTTGTGCTGAGGATCAGTGACGTACACTCACTGCTGGGTTATAGCCCTCTCAGGGGCAGGAGCTCATCCCAATAGCTCAGGGGAGCCCCACTGCCATAGGCTCGCCTCACCAAGCACTGCAAATCCCCTGCAACAGGATCAAGCAGCAGGAGCTGCTCCAGCACTCTCTTGCTAAACAGTAGGAGCTCTAGAGTCAGAGTCAAACATCAATCTGACAGTAACCCTGGCATGCTCCAGCCCTTCAACTTTACAAGCCCTGTAGTGTGTATGCCAGCCTTCCCAGACCTGCGGAGGCTTCATTGCACTGCCTTTGGCCACTCTCACTGCAGATTTATAGCTAATAGTCCCACAAACAGAGGACATTTCCAAAGGACCTGTCATAGCTTACACAAATTAATCAGTTGACAGGGTTACTGTTACCTGTTTCTTTAATGTACTATATGTGCCAAGTAACCTTTGAAATACTGAGCTGCCAGAAGCTACTTTGTGCATGTGCTGGCAGGGTGGGATGCCTTGTCTCAGTTGGTTTTAGGCTTTGGACCCAGTCACTAGACTTGACCATTTGGTTGAACGTCTTGCAGTTTGGAGATGAATGAAGTCCAAGTGAAAGAAATGGAAATCTAACAATGCCAGCCTTGCAAGAAGGTAATACTGCGCACCACAAACTGCTAAGTGCAGTGTTAAGCAGATATTAACTGATCCTCTGTGCATGATGAAAGGAGTAGTTGTACATTATTCATTCAGAGAAAAACTGCAATTTATCAGTAAACTCTTTTCTTTACCACCACTTAGTTGCTGCTACAGAGGCACTGGATCTTGAGCCAGGGTGTAAGAGGTGGAGAAAGCATGTAAGATATTCCTACAAGTCTCCTACCTTTACACAAAGTCATTCTCTGTCATATCTGATCTGGGCATTTTCAATACGCAGCACTTTGAAAATGGTTTATGAACAGTACTGATCCCTATTTAGGTCAGATCTAGTCTTTGCCCTTCCTTTGTTTTTGAACAAAAAGACTTTTCTAGTGCTCTTTCATGAAGGAAAAAACCCACAACATTCTGGAACAGATAAAAAAATGCCCAATAAATGTACTCCTCCTTTTTTCTTTCACATATACAGAGAAGATAATATTTTCTTATGCCAGTTATTTTGATCCGTTTCATTTGCAGTAGCTAAAGGGTAGGGAGAATGGCACATTTCTGATACAGTGAGAACTGCCAAGGCAGCAGTTCCCATTCTGTGCTCAATCTTTTCTGCTGTTTTTAACCAGGATGGCTTTGAGACTCATGTTGCTGCAGCACTAACAAATGACTTGTATCTTGTCTCCTTGGGAAGCAGCTGTTCCCACTTAGCAGGGGGAGATGCTCAGAACACAGACATTTACCTTAAAGAACAGGGTCAGTGCGGTTATCTGTACAGAAATACCACCCCACTTCAAAGGGCAGCTATCCCTGCTCTAGTGCCCAAATATTTAGGAGAGATATTTTTATTTTGTTTCCTAAAGGAAACATTTAACAGTTAACAAATGCACTGAAAATTGCCTTAAATACATTCACAATAACAGCAGAGCATCAGAAAGATGATCCTGTCCTGCTCTACAGCAACCCCTACCCTTACAATCTGAAGTTGAAAAATTTGACTTATATATTACCATGTATTATGTTTCAAAGCACTTGTGAGACAATTAACCATTGCTCCTAAATATATTTCCAAACTCTGTACCATATTTTTATCATCTACAACTTCATCTTTTGCCCACTAAAGGTCTGTAAAGGAAGCAATAACAATATTCCAGAGTCCTGACTTTGTTGTGGACTTTAGCTGTAAGGATTCTTTCATTTGCAACAGATGACTTGTCAAATCCCAAGGATAAACTAAAGAGTACTATCTTAAATATCACCAGATATTTAGTGTCTGGAGAAGACAAATGCAAAGATGCCATTTACGTACACATATACATAATGTTGATTCTTTTTTTACCATATTATATACAGCATTTATAAGTATGCAAAATGATTAAAAAGATGGCACATTAAGATTAAACTCACCACTGCTTAATACAATACACACTGAAAAATCATTCATTAAACTCTCAAGTCTAATGGGTAATAAGCTGCACAATAGCACTATACACCTAAATTTAAAATCAAAGTTTTTTATATCCTACCGTGAAGATGTACACTTTGTACCGTGAAGATCAGCTTTTTTGTAAAGTGAATGCCTGACATCTGCTGGTAATTATACAAACTGTATATTGTTGAACCAAACTGTCTTCAGTTTAGTTTTTCAACTAAGATACTTTAGAATATATAAATTATTAAAATAAAACTTTAATTATTACAGTAACAAGGTTTCAAAACTAAACTACAGCAACATTACTTTCACTTGTTAGATGCAGGAGAGGGAGTTTCTTAGAGTTTACTACAAAATTTTCCTAATGAAGTGATCAAATCCAGTCCTCAGAAAAAGTTTTCCACCAACATGACTTTTATTCCCCTTATTTTTACTAAATTGGGAGAAGAAATTCTAGTGCTATTGTACTTCATATTCCCTTTCGTTTAGATTGAACATTTTTAAGAAAGCTATTTTTACACTGTTCTGAAATATTTCAGTCATTCTACCAAAAAATACAATTGCTAACTGAAACAACAGGACTGCAGGAATGCCCATTAAAACACCCATCTGTAACAAAAGCTTCAACAGATGTCTTCATTTAAGATAACTCCTTAGGAGCCAGCAAAGACATGAGAGAATATGAAGGATATTGCACTAGCAAGAGCAGCAAAAGGGAACTGCTCCAAAATTGATAAACAGAAGGCTTTCAGTTTTTCACCCTTTCATGAGTTGAACAGTTCTTTTTAAAAGATTTCAGGACTATAAAGTAGAACTAAGTAGGATTTATTTCACAGTATCTTAGCATCCGTGATTTTATGACGCAACTATGTAAAACAATGTCTTGGCAAAGCATAATTCAGAAACTTATTTTGTGTGAAGAGGTCGGCATATCAGAATGCAAATGATCCTACTGGAACACAACCAGAAAATAGGAGAGAAAGAAAGAGTATTCACGGGAAAAATGTAAAACTGTAAAACATTTTTTGAATTCTTTAATATGGAGGTAATAAGTAAAATGCATTGTCTAAGCAAGTTTTTTGGGGGAAGGGGGGGAACCCTCAGAACTTCCAAACTTAACAACTGACCTTTGCTGAAAGCCCAAATGGATATCAAATAGAGCTCCTTCAGCCACAGAAAGCAATCCTTCATTCCAAACAAAAATAAGATCTTATTTGACAAAATTTTCTGTTGCCCTGTAGAAACATCACCCTGAATCCAATGAAATGCAGAGATAAAGTAAAAGCTGATGTCTCTGGTTTTATTTTCTGATTTTACCTCTCCACCAACAAACCAATAAAACAGAATTAAAATATTGTAGAACAGCTATTGAATCCCCATATCATAGTGTGTAGTTCTGCTGGTTGGCAATGTAAAAGCTATAGTTTGCTACAGTACTGCCAAAAAGAGAGCATAAAAGAGTTACCTTGAATTTAAGGACAAATGTATATTGGTTTTCTGAATGAAAACTATTTACAATTCTCTTTGAAAGAGGGAAATAACCAAAACAAAGCAAAAAAGTGAGGAAAAATGAAGACAGAATTTAAAGTGAGAGCTAGCAAAAACCTTTACCTGTTGGTTCCAGGAAAATACATAGTTTACGCCTCCTATAGATCCTCAAGTGCAAAAGTCTTAAACTGGAATTATGCCCAACAGAACTAAGAAGACATGTCTCAGTATTTGACACTGGTTTCCCAGACACAGAAGCAGCACTGAAAACAAGTTGCTGAAATTGCTCACGTTCATCAGTTCTTGAAGGATTACACTGAATTATAGATACTCATATACACCATACCTAGTTACTGGGTCTTCCCAAAAAGGCTAGCATTAGTAAAATACAAATGGAAGTTCCATGCTGTTTGTTTTATTTATTATTAAAGGAATCTCAAGTTTAATAGTACCTGAACCATTCTTCCTTCTGATGGGATAGGAACGGCATTAAAAAAAGAGACATGACTAACAAACTCATGACATTATATCAAGTACCCAGGAAAAAAACAGCCATACCTACCTGAAGACACCCACTGACTTTGATGAATATTGATGAGTTCTTACTAGGAATTATCTTTGCCTTTAAAGAGAGGGAAGCCTCATTTTCAGGCAGTCAGTAGCTGCTTTTCAAATTTCCAGTCACTAACTTATAAAAACGGGAGATGGGGGCAAATAATAGTGCTAACTATTCACCAAGTTGAAAACAGCAACTACGCAGCCTTATATCACAAAAAAAAAACCCAACAAACAAAACCAAACAATTAATTTTTTATATCAATATCTTTTTGGAAGATTTAGGTATTTGTAAGGATTAATCCCATCCATTTTAAGAAAACAAAAAATGGTAAATCTGTAAATCTTGGAGACTTCAAAAGTAGCCTAGCTTAATGCTATTCTGGAATAGTGTGGTAGGGAGTTGCTTTGCCAATTGTTTTACTTATTTTTCAAGGTTTTTAAAAAGTGAGATAAAAAGGTTAAGCTGTTTACATAACAAGGAACTTCATTAAAAATCATCTTGTTGAGATGCAAAACATATAGAAACCTACACATACTTATCCTATATCTGGGTCAAAGACGTTATTTTGAACTTCAAAATTAAGCGGCAGCAAACTCTTGAAGCAGCAGACTTCTGCTTTTAGACCTTTCAACCAAGCTTATGAGACACACTTTCTTGGAAAATAAACCTGACACCCTGTCATAGAGCTGTTCTCCATCTACAGAATGATTATGAACTTTATGACAGAGTCAAGTCACTTTCTACATATGAAGATTTTTTTTCCTCTTTTCTTTTTTCCCTTCTCCTTCTGACAGAATGATGGCAACTCTAGATGCCAGAGCAAAGAACCATTAAGATCTCTGCTTTTTCCAACACACAGCACGACTTCACATGGAGCTGTTCACAATTCTTTTCTCATCCATCTTCTTTGATTTTAGCCATTACAAGCAATGCATTTCACAAATACAAGTAGTACAAAATATTTATTGACTTTGTCTGTGTGAATTTCTGCCTGTACTGAATCAATGATTTCAGTGACATGCATTAAATTATATGTAACAAATTGTACAACCACTTCCAGCTTAAGAGCAGAAAGTTCCTTTTAAATATAGTTATTGGCAAAAAAGCACTTGAACATCATTAAAAAGTGGCATTTTTAATGCTTTCTACTCAGTCCAGTACTATTCAGTATCAGTTCTTTCAGCTGAAATACAGCTTCAGAACTATACTTAAGAATATGAAGATATACTTTCTCATTTTCTTATATTGCATGGATTTTTGCATGAGGTACCTTCAGGGAAAAAGACTAAATTAAATGCAAAGGAAACATGCATTAACTGTGAAGAATACAAATGCCACATAATCCTACTAGCTGTTAAATCAACATCTTGCCATTAAGCATCACAAGGGCTTTAAAAAGAGCCAGTCATCTTTAAGTCCTTTATTTAATCAGTTGTTCAAGACATCAGTACCTAGATTTTTAAAAAGATTAATTGGATACTGTGGGGAAAAAATTATAAGTGAATATCCAATTACTACTAACTCATAAAAAGTAACTTTTTTATTCATCTTACATTCGGTTTTTACATATGTACAGTTTAAAAAATCTAGATAATACGAAAAGTGCCCTTGGGATCATTCCTCTATCTATTATTTTCACGTAATTACCCCAAAACAAGCAAACAAAACAACAAAGAAAAACCCACAAAAGAATACTTTGGTTAGAGAATTATTTTAATTTTTCTCAGTGCCTAGAACTATTGCTACCAGCTCTGTGCTCCTAAGACTCATTTAGGAAGCAACACTGTATCCTTAGAGCATATTAGAACATCATACGTACTACATACATCTGAGGAGTCAATGGATTTATTGTCTAAATTCCAGCAACTAAACCACCAAAATTTCGGGACCATACTGCAGTTTTGAGAACTGTTCTCTCACAGTTTCTACAGCCTGTAAATTTAACACCACGTGGTGGATCATCTCATACACTCAGGTCAACTGAAATAGCTTCACTTGTATTGATATGATTACATAAATGCCCATCTGTAACCACAAAATCTTTTCTACCTCGGCCCCCAGGCACATAACCTTGCTGCTGCTCAATCATCATGGTGAAGAGTATGCTACTTCAACCCACCTCCAGTTGCTCTGATCTCCCTCCTAGGGTGGAAAAGAGCTGCTGATGACCACATTCATGCAACGCAGGTAGGGAATGCTGACTTCATCAGACCCCTCAAGAGAAATACAGAATTTGGTTATACTCGCTAATGGCCCAACCCCATCTATACCATAACCTTTCCAGCGATAAGATTTATCAGCTATAAATCATCCCAGATAACAGTTTATGCTACTGTGTATTTCCAGCAACAGTTCTGTATCTTCCTAGAAGATCTGTATCAAGCTTAAAAATTGTGGGTTTTTTTGATGGAAGAGGAGGAAGATTCAGACTAAATATTTAAATGCAAATACTTTATGAAAACAGATTCTACTCCCACCTCCAGTACATGATACTGTACAAGGGAAGAAAAATAAGTGTTACATAATATGCATTTCAAGGCGTTAAACTCAGGTACTCTTAGCTGCATGCTCTCAGAAGCCATATTGTATAAAAAGCCCACTGATATCTTAGTCTGAACTTCAAGATGGAGGGTGAAGTGCAGCCCCCACTGCCAAAAAAAACCTTACAGAGTACACCAGCTCTGACTTTTCTACAGCCAGATAGGCAGAATAATTTAATACCATTTACCTTTGATTAAATCGCCAAACAATTATAACTTTCTACACTAAGCATTATCTCTAGCTTTCATTAACTATATTTCCTATTCTATCAGCTATGCTGTTAATGAGAGTAGTGAATAGCATGAGAGCAAGAAAAAATAAAAGAAAGAAAAAACCAGAAAAAACCCAACAGCCCCACCTCTAAAATATAAAGCCAAACAGTCTTCCAATCTGATATTGAAAAACTACTGCACATATCTTCTTCAGCTCACTATCAAATGCCTTATTTCAATCACAGTCTTTGCTGTTTCCAGGGATGCTCCTTTGATTAATTCTTCAAAGCCATTTTGCAAGTCCTAGTGAGATACTCCATTTAGGAGTGAAACTTCACTATACAGAGGGGTGACAATGAGGAAAAGTTCACTGCTTGTGTGGAAGTGGATGAGAGCTCCTGAAATGAGATAGTGCTTACAGTAAGCTCAATAATACATCTGATTAGATGTATAATTTTAAATAACTATGGCAGCTTGAAATTGTACAAATCACTTTGCTTTTTAGTCCTAACATTTGTAAAATTAAAAAACCCTCCAATCTTTCAAAAGGAGAGTGCTATCATTGGCTGTTGCCACATTTGTAACTATATTGCAGATGCCAGTGCTCCTCTCTGTTTCTCGCTATGCCGATTCCTAAGGCAAAGAAGGAGCAAGTAGTATTTAATGAGAAATGGGAGCTAGAAGGGCAGGAGAGAAAAAGAAGCTTTCTCTTTTTCTCTTCTCAGAATTGGGAGAAAAAGAAAACTACTTTTTAGAAATAAAGGTAGGATAGATAAAAAAAAAAAAAAAGACTTAAGCAGCCACAGACAATCACTGTTACTTCCCAATCACAGTTAACTAGTTTTATCTCAATCTTCCAACTACTGCCTTACACAAAAAGGGCTCTTGTGCCTGCCTGCCTCGTCAGCCACTCACCACATCTATTACAAACCATTCTTAAAGGCAAATACTTTTTACACTTAAACCAATCACTCATTTCTGATCTCCCATAGCTGCATACAACCCCAAATCTCTCTTGTAATGGCTTCTACCACCATGCTCTGAAACCTCTCCCAAGTATCAAACCCAAGTCATTCACCTCAGCATGAGCACCCAGGACCATAACAGTCACTTGGAAAAGAAAACCCGAACCAATAAAGCAAGAAGAAGCACTAAGCAACAAGGCAAAGTGAGTTAAAAATACTGTACCGGTTGTCCTAGTTGCAAAGCAGAAGCAAAACCCCACAGGCAGCATCCAAAGCCTAGCTCTGCAATGCACTTCATAATCAGGAGGCCCTAATTACCCCCTTGCCTACCAAGCACCTGTGAAGGCAGGTGGGAGAAGCCTGTGGTTAGTCACACACCACCCCAGGCAATTTTAGGTGCGGATAAGTCCTAATCTTGAGGTGGTCACTTGCAAATGCACTTTTGGTAGGTCTTAAGGATGCCAATATCTTTGAAAATAAATGTGTTTTTCTTATAAAGGATTCTGAAATTGATGGATTACAACTGCGAAACAGATGAGAATTGCTGTTAATAAAGTTAGGTGTAAAATAAAAACATATTCATTTGAAAATGCTTGCTCACTGTCACGTTCCTCTAGTGCTAGAAAGAAGTATATTCTCTCTAATGCATTTCTACCAGTTTTAAGATTTTAAAGGAAAGACAGCTATTTCCTCAGAGTTAATGGGCTGGAGCACCACTAACAAGCACAAAGGGGTACAGCTGAAAAGCAGAGGGTAGCTCCAGGTGACACTGCTGAGTGTCATTAAGCACTGAGCTGGTGGACGGAAAGGGGTTAGGAGGTCAGGCAGCACTTTAGACAGTATGTGAGTTTTGAAATATTCTACTCTTATTATCTTAATATTATTATTTATCTTGTTTGGCTCCATTTTTTTTATTTTGGATCAACAGCTTATAAGTCTGAATAATGTAACTATACATTTTTGTTGGTGTTTTTTGTTTTCTGATTAGCTTATGCATAAAAGATTTGAAATTTCATTATTAGACAATGTTTGGAAAAAGAAATAAGTCCAACTCTGTTGGAGTTTGGAGTAAACAGAAAAGAGGAGAAAATTATGACTGTCCCTATAAAACAAAGGCAAATTAAGAATTGCTAAGAACAATCATTGGCAGATGAACTACATAATAACTTGCAAAAAGGAATTTTTACTATGAGACAACAGTAAAGGGGAGAAAACCCCCAACTTTAACAATGGAATGCCTGCTTTGTCTTTACCTATGCTCTGTCTCTTCAAGAACATGGAGATTCATAAGAACAGTCCCAGGGAAGTGGTGGAGGGCAACAGAAAAAGGTCCAGCCACAGTCTGGCTTGTTTAAGCTAAGTTTGAGAGGTTTTTATTTGTTTAAAATAAATATACCTCTTGTGACCCTGTAATATTAGCATTCACCTGTGTGCATAGAATGGGACTCTTCACTTTAAAGAGTATATGCCTGTTTGCTTGGACAGTTTGAAATATTATGATTCTATTATAAATATTTCAAGAACAGTTTTAGACTGTTTTTAATGGACAAAATCTCAATTGTGGAAGAAAATTGAGAAGCCAAATAAATCAGAACATTCCTTAAATACCAGACATACAAATAATTATTTTCCATGTATTTACTGACAAAAAAATTAACAGCAAGATTGCTCCTCCAATACCTGAATTTTCAATCAAAACAGAACTGTTTATGCAAAATCTCTTGAAATAATTTTCAAAATAACATTTTCAACATTTGTAATCCAAAAATAATGCAGAAGCTCTACTTAAATCTGTCTGAGAAGCTATAGAATAGCTAGCTTTAATTTCATTGCTCAGAAGAAACTTATTAAAAGAATAAACAACCAATAGCATTCATTTTCTCAATATATGTTTTCAATACCTAGTTACAATCTGTGACTAAGACTGTATGCACAAGGGAGCAGAGCTGTAAGTATGTATTTTTTTCAAGTTAGCTTCCTTTCATTGGGATTTCTGTGTTGTGCTGCATGTTCTCAACAGCAAATGGAAACCCGGGTTATTTTAAGAGTTTGCATTTTTTCAGTCCTTAGATAAGAATGAAGGACTCAATAAAAGAACTAAGAACCTCAATAAACTGCTATATAAAATGCATCAGAAGTGTTTCCAGTTCAGATTTCCAACAAAAAGGTTTCAAGCCTTTTCCCATTAAGTAAATCACTTCCTATGGAATATATCTTTTGCACACATCACTACATAAATCATCATTTACGTAGTAACACATCTAAGAGAGCAATCAGGAATAATACCACTTCTTTCCATAAGATACATAGAAGAGACAAGATAAGTGAATGCCATTTGTTTCCATAAAAGAGCATTCTTTTTATAAATGGTTTGAGAATCATCACAACAAAATACAGTATTTATTTTACTTTTTGAAAGGCTTTAAAGAGTCCAACCTGAGGAATTTGTCTCCTTTCTCCCTGAACCAAGAATAAAACAGAGCATCCTGCTCTGTTTGGTGGCTGAGAATCACAAAGCAAGCTCTTAGGGTATAATTTAAGTGCTCACCTATGCTGGCCTTCCCCTCAGGAAAAGAACAAGTTCTTCTTCCTAAGGACTGGAACATAAACTCAGTGATGGTTTCTTCTTCATCCTGTTTCTTCTTCATCCCTCTAAAATGATGACTTCAGACATAATTTCTCTTCACTGGGAAATGCTAGAAAAGCTTCAAGCATCATGTCTGAAGCTACAATTTTAGTACCTTCAAATTCTGCTACTGTCTGCTGGGAGGAATATACCATACTGGAGGAAAAGATAAGATTATCTCTGGAGTTTTTTGACAGCAGATCCTTGTCTTTATAGTTAAGCATCTCTTTCACAGACAGCCTATATATTCATTCTAACAGTACTGCCAAAGGAATACAGGGAAGTTGTTGAATGCCAAGCCACGGAAATAAATGTCAGTAAGCATTTCAGAAATATAATTTATGAATAAACCCACAATTTAATTTGGCAGCTAACAAAACTCCACAACTTAGCTCAACTATCTCACAGAAAAATATTTTTTTGCTTTCCTCCTGTATGACAGCATTAAGATCTCAGGTTTTTTAACAATATACATATTTGATATTAAAGCACAGAAAAAAATAGGGTACTCAGTGTGCCAATTACGCTGATCTGTGAAAAACAGCAGAAGTTCAGAGAACTGAAATTCATGTAAATATGCTGGATACAAATGAAAAATTGTCCTAAAACGTTCCTGTGAAAATTTTTTTAAGTTTCACATTTAAAATGAAGTTTTGTTTGTAAAGACAAAGCACCTTTTGGAAACTTTTGCATCACCTTTTTGATTGATACAGCTACATGGAGAATGTACTAAATAGCTAAGGAATAATTCACAGATTCCTTTTTAGCAGCAAGTTGACTTCATCAAAATCTATCAGCTCTGATGAATTCACAACAAAGGGGGAAAACTCTGTTCCAGCCTTCTTCTGAAAGGCTTGGCACTGCAAAGCTCATCATTTCTCCTGGGTTGTTGTTCCGCTTTTTGTTTGTTTGGGGTTTTTGTTCTGTTTCCATACGCCACTCCTCCCTTAATTTGCAGTATTAGAAACCTCATAGTTTAAATTTCAGATTATGTTTACTCTTTTTGAGTCTGGCAGTAAATTAACTTCCACCATACTTTGTTTGAAGATGTGTAGAGAACTGTCAGGAAGGCAGTAGTGGCAACTGCTCCTCCTCCTGGATATATGAGCAAGAAACACTAGTCACTCAGTATGAAGCATCATTATTGCCAAGAGGCAATCCTGATAACCTGTTTCTTCTGTCTTCCCAAACATGACAAGCATTTGCAGTTATAGTTGAATGAAGGAGGACACACAGAGCAGGACTTGCAGCCAGAGAGGCTATTTCTTCAGCTGAAGTGCTGACTGAAACTGCTTGTTACTTGATGCAAATCAGGAAGACTTGAAGGTAGACTAATATCCATGCTCAAGCTGGTAAATGTCTAAATTTCTGTTCCCATGGGAAATCCTCTACCTCTTAAATGTTTTCCTAGACTGTTTTTGGAGAACATCTGCTCCATTCCTTGCTATGGAAGAGCCTAATATTAGCCCCAGCCCCCTCTGGAACAAGTATGTTGATTGCTCCTGCTGAGCAGATCCCAATAAAAATCAAGTGGTCGCTTCATAGGCAGCCTTTCTTTACCTAAAGCTTTTACTTTTCTTATTGACTTAGTATACTGAAAAAAAATCTTTTTATTCTTACAGTTGGCTGCTTTATAAGCAGTTATTAAAATGTTTCATAATACAAAATTGCATGTGGGCTACATCAATGGCTCTCAAAACACAATGTGATGGTTCATTATCTGTCAGTCAGCCTGTAGTTCTCAAACTAGCTGTTGGCAGTCCTAAAGGGACAAAACTTACCTCACTATAACACCCTAAGCAAAATGCTGCAAAACAGAATAGACATTTCCTTCAGGCACTCACAGAGACTGACTCCAGAAGGTATATTTGACTTCTACACAGATTAACTACCTCCGTACCTCAAAAACACCACAGTAGGACTATCTTCTGGTTTTAAAATGTTTATTTAAAAGAAAAGGAGGTCAATACCCAAATGACCAGGACAAAACAAACAAACAAAGAAAGAATTCCTCAGTTTCCCCCCCAAAAACCATTACTCTGCAATCTGCCTTTCCCTTAAAATTTCAGCAAACAAAACCAAAACAAAAAACAACAACCCTGAACTTTCATTTCTTTTTCTTATGCTGTTCGGCCTGAGGAAATTAGGTACCTTTCCCTGAAGGGTTGTGTGGGGTATGAGAAGAAACCACAATAAAATTTATTCACAATATACAATTATAAAAATATCTTGCTTAGGATTCAGTACTATAATTTAATAACTTTTTGTTGTTTCATAGGTATCTGGGAAAGGTACAGACACATGTCCTGATCCTGTTACAAGAGGTAGAATGCCAGCATTTGGTACAACATTCCAGGAGAGAGTCAAAGTGACGTTCCTGTTTCCCCTGCAAAAGCAACAAAGGCTATCAGCACAAATACTCAAGTTAACCAATTTAACTAATAATCACTAATATTAAATTAGGATACAAATTGTTTTCCTGATCCAGAAACAATGGCGTTAATTTTATTTAATTATTTCATGAAGCATTACCTATTTTCCAGGGAAGACACTTGTTACCTAGCTCCTTTGCAGTTGAGCATATCACAGAACTAGTTCTACACAGACACAAGTACTGGAAACAGAAACCCAGAAGCCTATTGTTCATACTAGCAGTGCATGTTCTAGTCTACAGAAAAAACAAAGCATCTTGTATCCTAAGGCCATCTTTTAACAATCAAGCTACAAAGATGCAACAGACTGACAAAGTATCAGACAGAATATCAGTACCTTACCATGGCAAAAACTAAAATGCAATTAAACGCAAGCGTATTAAGACACCACGAATAATAATAATAAAGAAAAAAACAGGATATACTTACTTGAGACCATTTCCATCGTCAAAAAAAAAGTACTTTGACTTCATATCTTTTAAGAACAGCTTTGGATTATCTCCTCTCAACATGACCTTGTCCCAAAGCACCACCTGATTTAGAGCCTAAAAATACAATTACAATTAAGAGAGTAAGGTCATGTTAAGATCATATTCAGTCACAGGAATTTCATAACATTATTCATCTAAAAACCCTGAAGTACATGCTTGCAATCCATGACTAATTTAACAAAGTAATGCTTTACAGAGGGAGACACTAATACTACTATGCACCAAAGTGCAGCACAGAATAAATGGAAACAACAAATAACAATTTAGAAAATAAAATTTTGCAATATTTGTGAGAGCTAGTGATTTATGTGAAAAAGCCTAGAAGATGAAACAATGAAGTCCCAGACCCTAGTAAGAACCCTATACACTATTTTTGTGCAAACAGAATCTCCACCAGCATGTATAAAATAACTAAGGTACTTAAAACTAGTGAGATAGTTTTCTGCAGCAAGTTAAGAAATACACAAGCCTTCACTATATCCTTGCAATGCGACTGTAGTAGCTTTAACTAGAATTCAGTGGTACAGGGGCAGCATGGTGTCTCAATGCAATAATTTTTTTTGTGCACTGTTCCACACAGGTCTTACCAGATTAGCTATCTGAAGTGAAACATAAGTAACAACCAATTGAAAGGATGCAACAAGGCCAATTATTATAAGAAGTGTGATGAGATAAAATAAATATTCTGGGGCTACAGTAACTGGTACAGGCAAATGCTTCCATGATCTACGAAAACAAAGACCCACCACACCTGCTCAGAACAAAGGCCACTGTACCTTGTTTCTAACAGCAGACAACTGCAGAATGTTAGGGAAAAGTAAAACTGACAGAGCAAGTAAGTGAAAAAAATCATTTAGAGCAAATGAACAACAAGATGTGTGACTTTTCTCCTACTCTGGTGGGCGCATGATAAGTTAGGCTTCATAAGGCTGAACTTCCCACCCTGCAGATAAACTGTAAAGAAAATAATAATCCTGAAGGCCAGTAAAAACAGTCCAAGCTAGTAGGATATGCTGGTGCCATAACTCTTCCCAGCAGAACTTCAGATTGTTAAAAATAGCTGCAGTACAAAATGAGTAATTGCTCCAACTTTCTTTTTGATACTTACATTGTTTTTTGTTGAATATTCTGCAGACAAATATAGAAACAATTGTTTAACATTCCAGTCAAATATACTCTGCAGATGTATGAGAGTTAAGAAAAATACCATATTGTACTTACATAACCTTGTTTTATTTTTACTAGATCTGAACAGACTACAATTGCAGCGAGCTCTTATCTTTCAACATACCTCATCTTACTTCTTATCAGAGCACTTCAGGAGCTCTAACATATATTTTAACCATAATAAAGGGACAGATTTTTGGTTTGGTGGTGGCTTTGGGGTTTATATTTTACTATTTATGAAATCTAATGGCTATTTCCTCCAATGATTTAAGAGTTCTATATTTGACACTTTAAGCTAGTAACCATAATCCGCTGCTAGGCAATCTATTACAAAATCATAAACATAACAGGCAAGAAAGAATTCTTCAGTAAATATCTTCAATGTGATTATTTCTACTATCAAGGAACCCTGGTATCCAACTGTGGATCAAGATATAATAGTATTAAACAA
>JAOEHY010009267.1:0-44571 GCA_025447955.1 Psilopsiagon aurifrons
GCAGCCACAGCTTCTCTGGGCACCCTGTGCCAGGGAAGAGGAACACATATTGAAGAAAAATTATGTTATACTAAGAACAATGTAAGAAAAAAAGAATATAAAATTCATGTGCAGCAAAATGAACAAAAGAAATAGTACCAAGCAGATATTAATGGAGACTAGATTTATCTGTAATTCAGTGTTCTAGCATAGACAAAATTAAATGACACAATTCATGTTCAGTTATAGCTCTGATTTGAAATTAATCTGTTATTGCTGGTGATTGTCATATCATCAGTATTAGAAGCCTATTAGTTATGGTTTTGACTGTTGTTTGTGGTATCTGTAAGAAATACTGTAAAGATAAAAAAGTATGCATGGAAAATGAATATACTCAACTCTTTTTAAGCAATTTTACCTGCAAAATAACATTAGAAGCCCTTCAAATGGATTTTTCAGGGTCCATTTAAAAACTGTACCATATACGATTCCTGCTTTATGACAGAATATGTTGTCATGGCATTCCTTAAATGGTGTGCACTCCATTTCTCCTAGTAACCATGAATTTACTGGAGTCAATGTGCAATCAGATGACACAATCTGAAAGGAGAATCTGGCAGATACTGCAAGGACAGCAAGTATATCTTCCAAGCAACCTGTAAGAAAATACAGTAACAAAATACTTGGCCTGAACATTTTGATAATGTTGCATGCATTAAGCTTTGCTTATGCAAAAAAATGGGTTCACAGCCCCAGTTTTATGTAGAGTTTGCACCTGCATACAGGCATCTTTGGGGAATTTTCACCTAAATTCTTATACCTACTTCTGTCAAGCAAATGAGTTAGCTGATTAACAGAGCCCCACCTATTTAATGAAAGCTCTAAAGTTAAATGTCACCTTGCCAAAGACTATTAATAGCCTCCTGTAGATAGTAAGATGACACGCCGGCTTTAGCCCATGATACAGTATTTAAGGAAGAAAGCACTTAAAATTCATTACAAATGATCAAAAGGGTATTTCACTACATGAGCAGAAGCACAATTCAAAATCAGTTAAACCAAGAAAACTAAAAGAAATGAAAATAAATGACCATAGTAGACATGTAGATGAGGAAAAGCTTGAATTACTTTTGTATTATTTAAGAGGTAATACTATAGCAGAAAAAAAATATTTATGTCTCTAATAAATAGTTAGGTATTTTCCTTGTAGGAAAAAAAACCCAGCCTTCAGCAACCTGTACTCAGAATTATCTTCAGGATTAACCTATCCAGAGACATTTCAGCGCCAATGCAAGCATAAAAACCCTACAGGAAATCATTGAACATTTTTTCCATTTTGAAAAATATTCTGTCTTTTATTCCACCCAGCTTTTAATTCCCAACAGGTCTATACAGCTCATGTTCAAAGACAGAGATGTGATTATATCTTCAAAACAGCTTGGCATCACTTATAGTGAACAGAAGAAATCAACCATGTATTTATGAATCCAAAATATATCAATCCATTTACCTGTACAGTAATTATTATCCTTTAGCATCTTTACTGAATATTTTCCACTTGAAACATCTTCCAGACTTAATGAAATTTTCCCACAGAGTACAGTAATCTTTTTGCTCTCCTGTAATCTGTCAGTCCGACGTCGTTGTTTCTTTGCATGTAGAAGAACTACGCAACATACACGGTGAAATGCCAGTAACGGTGAAAGGCTGGTAACAGCAATGACTGTCTTTGCTTCATTCAGCCGAGGAAACTCTTTTTTCATATCATACTTGCCATGCAAGTCCAGTTTCATCTTTTTGCGAGGAGGCTCAATTTGACAGGAGGAAACAGCCAATGCTGAGAAGGCTTTGTTCAGCTTAATGATCTTATTTCGACACTTGATAAGTGGAGAAATCGAAGAGAAGTTTTGATCCACCAGTAAAGACAAACTGACATCACTCAGTGACCTGTGAAAATCCATATAAGATGACTGCACCCCCAGTCTGTATTTTGTTTTCTGACAAATAACCAGAACTTTACAGAAATATGTGTGTGTGTGTGTATCTATCTAGACATGCACAGACATTTAAGACTACCACGAACTCCAATATCATTCCAGGTTAAGTCATCGACTGTGCAAAGAGTATAAGTCCTTGAAATGATTATTTCATCTAAGCTTAGTATAAAGATTTTTATATAGATTTCATCTAAGCTTAGTATAAAGACTGAATTTTTTAAAAGGCTCCTAGGAGTTAGATGCCTCATTTCAACTGAAAGAATTTGGATTTCTAATTCATCCAGAAAATGTTGAAAATTCCACACAGCCCATGCAGATACTCTATGACATTTATAATATATTTTTGAAGACTTAACTTTCTTTTAATAAAAAAATTCAAAAAGTATCTTCTGCCCTCTTTGAAGACTAAAAGCTTTTCTGATGTTCTATGCTATTTTATAGATACCCAAATAAAATTTAAGGTAGAAAGTAAAATAAAAGGTTTTAAATACTATTACCTTAAAAATGCAGTAATTTCCTGAAATGTGTAAAAGTACTTTATTTATTCAACACAGGGTTCTTTCAATGAAATGCTAATATTATTATTTCAGATACTCTCTTAATGAATATCTTATTCTGTCAATCAATTCAGTCTCAAGATATCATCTAAAGTCTTATGAATATCTTTTGCTTAAGGAGAAGCATCACTACCTCTTAATGCAATCTAAAGCTTCACTGCAATCTTGCCTTATTAGGAAGCACAAAAGTAATCAATAGAAGAGACTTACAGTGTTGTGATGGAGAGAAAGCAAACCCCTTTCCCCCTAAACACAGGTCTTCGTGAACAGTACTGGACTGGAGCCCAGCAGACCTAGGTTCTGCCGCTAGCCTACCAGAAAGCCTTTAACAAATGACTTCATCTTCACAAAACTTTTCTCAACCATAAAAATGGGGGAGAGAGCAATATTGCTGCTGGTTTATCGGGAATGGTTCCAAATTTTCTGAGAATTTCTGATGCTATACAGGAATGAAGTATTTAATTTTCAAAAATGAAGTCATCATCATAAAAGCTAAAATAATGAATACTGGAAAGGCAAAAACAATCTCTCGCCTCAGTGGCTCTTAACAGAAGCTGTCAGGAAGATGAAGTCAACTTTCTTGTAAAGTTATAGCAATTTGGCAGTTGAGAAATACTATACCCACAACTCCAGCAGAATGGCCTAAGGGTGTAACAGGTTAGCTCTCTCACCACCACTTGAATGACTTTCAGTGGCACCAGTAATCTTTAAGCTTACCCTAACACAGTATCAGCTACACTACTTGTGGAGATAAAGGTCAAAAGGAAAGTTCTGACTCCACCACAGTATACATTAAAACAGAAATTTGCAATGTGCATTGTGTAATGTAATCCTGGTTTGCTGAACTGTGTTCCAAATTAGTTTCCTCCTTGCAAGGAGGAAATGACATAAGTAGTATTTACATCTACAACTGAGCAATTAAATTGAAGAGAATAAATCAATACATTTAATGACAATAATGAGAATAAATAAAAATAACTTTGAAGGTTTAAGTATTGTATGCCTGCTTGTTCCACATGTTACACAATATATAGGCTTAGCAAGTATATATTTGAATGGACGCTTGGCTATAGCATACTTCAATTCAAAAGCTGAGTATTTATTAAGCTGATCAGTGAATTTAAAACGTTTTCTTTTGTGCTTCTTCAAGCAAATCACTCTTCAGGAATGGCAAGATATTAACAGTAAGGCATCAAGAACTGTACAGCTAAGACAGAGCTTTAGCTACACCACATACTGGCATCAGCATAGCTATGTCAGTCAACATGGACTATGAAGAAAACTCTTCCATAAAAGCCTCCAGTAATGATGTGTTTATACTGACACAACTGATTTTTTTGCTATACAATGTTGGTTTGTTTTTTTTGTGCAGAGGTGGAGAGATATAAGCAGAAGCCACAATACTGACAAAGACACACTTGAAATCTTTTATATACAGGTGTTCAAAATGAGAAAGATCAAAGCTCAAAAGTGCACTCTTGCTACTGCACGGCTTAACATGCAGATTCAGTTTCTATCAAGCTACTTAAATTATGAGATAAATTCATATACTTACAAGTAAAATGATTCAGTCAGTTTTACTCCAACTATCAAGCTGTCACCAACAACACGCTGCCACAATTTCTCTGTGAAGTGCTCTGGGACTTTAGATGCCAACGAGGTCTCCTTACTAAGAGAATGAGGAGGATTTTCTACGTCATCCCAGAGAGAGACAAGACCTTCCTTATAGAAAAACGTTGGGTCTTTTAGATAAAGTGGAGACATTATTTCTTTTTAAACTGCATTACCTCTCATTTTACCACAAATGATTGCTGGAAGTGCTTTTAAAATATCTAAATGAAGTCTATATACACTGCAATATTTATTCTCTACAATAGATTCAAAAGATAGAATTGCATTTTCTTAAAACACAATACCATGAAAAGTACAACTCATTCTCACCTTGTAAACAAGATCAACTCCATTTCAAGTAAATTAGGAGGCTCCTTTTAAGTAACACATTAAGATAACATTTTCCCAAACTCCACAGCCTTCTCAGCCCACAGTTCACTCGGTTCCCATTATAAAATAAATTTTGCTTATACATATCTATGACAGCTCACTTTTCCTAACATGTTCAACCATAGATAGGTATTCAATATCTAGGCAACTGTGCCAGTTAAGGTTGCACCATCCACTTCTGTGTTAGATGTTACTCCTCCATGCAACTCAGTTGTCAGGTGGTATTCTGCAAATCAATTTCAAGTAAAGAAACCAAACCCAAATTTACTCTTGTGTACCTACACTGGCAGGTTAAGGTAAACCAGACTTAACCAGCCGAACCAAACTTAAAAAGCAGATTAATGAGCTTTGATAGTGACAATCCTGCTGGTGAAAGTAACAAGTGGGTGAGAAAAGCACTCTCTACAAGTGGCTGGGCAGAATTCAGAACTGATCTCTTCTGCAATTTACCTCTTTTGCAGTTGGTAGGATATGGGTTCTTTCTTCAACAAGATCTATTAAAGCTCTGCAAGATGCAAAAATAACCTTCTTTTTGAGTCTTAAATGCTGCTGTAGCTCTCGAACAGAAGTGTAACCAGCCTGCAAAAGATAAAAATTCCCCTTACGCTTACGCTTAGGTCTACTGCAAATAAGAACCAATATTGAAGGTACCAAAATATCTGTTCAGCTTTCTATATTCATGCAAACAAGATTCAAAATATTAATCTGAGTATCTTGGCCTCTTGATATGAAAACTCAAGTTTAATATAAGCTTTTAAGGTTAATTTTATTTAATTATGCAGATACTGAGCCCTTTCTTTATTATTCCTATTTCTTTTTTCCATTGATCTGAGTTTCAAATGAGTTTCAATTTCTTCTCAAGATTTGTACTGATTACTGGTCAACTAAACATACTCAAGAGTTGCCAGTTTTACAAACAGAAAAAGAAAAAAAAAAAAAATCCAAACAAAAAAATAGCAAGAAAGCAGCATGCAAGCACCAGCTTCTTAGCTTTTAAGAAAGCTCTCAAAAGCTATTATCGGGAAAGCAAGATCCTGAGAAGTCCTATGCTGCCAAGGAGAAGAGAGAACAAAGCTCACCACTCAAATGCAAACCCAAACTTCTCCCCCCAACAAAACTCTGAACAAATAATCAGGACCAATCGTAAGCAACTGACAAGCCTGAATAAAGACCACTTCAGGTAAGCAAAGGGATGCCCTCTGCTCAAGGTGCGATGCTAAAGACCATTTAGGGCAAGTAGCACTCATTATTCTAAGTTCTGTAAAAAATTTAACTTGCTACCTATCTAATCATGCATTGCAAGTACCAGATTCTAAGCAATAATACAGTGCCAGACTTGAGAGAGCAGAAGAAAAGGAAGATTTAAGAACAAGGATGCTTTTACAACACCTTCCTAATCAAGGTCATCGGACTACCAAACTATTTTCTTACTGCCATTGGTGAGCAACTCCTGAACAAATAACTGAGAAACAAAAAGCAAATGAGGAATCACAGACTTGAAGCAGTCAAAATGGCCAAAGGTTCACTGAGGTATGCCTGCTGATCAACATGACTTTTGCTAGCCCTTTTTCCTCACAAAGCAAACAAGAAAAAGACCCAAAATCTACCACATGGCAAATCCAAGACTGGGTAGTGCCCTCCATCAGCTCCTTCTGGCACATCCTTTCTGCCATATGCCAAGATGTATTATGCAACAAGCACCAGTAGAAGTCATAATCTTTGCACACGAAAACTAAGAAAATAAAACTAGATCACCTTAAAATATAAAACAAACATCAGCATAAAAATAGTCTAGAGCCAAACACAATACAGCTGTAATAAATCCAGCATGAACAGCAGAAGAGATGAATCACTGCCAAAGGCAAAGCAAATTAAGTCAGAGGCTTAGTAGTAAGCAGAACAGTCAAGTACTTTGACACATTCCATTTAAAGTTGCAGCATTCATAAATAAATAAATAAAGACCCATACACACAAAGCTAAAACCACTGAGCCAAGAACTGTAGCACTTCTAGAAAACAAAGAAAACTGAAGGGAAGATTCATGATTATTAAGACTAAAAAATATTGGGTAAAACAAAGGTAAAATGGAAAAAGTAAAAAAAATAAAAAAAAATAAAACCACAGGGAAACAATTCAGAAAACTACAGGCTGAAGCAGCTCATGCACTAAATAACTGGGTCTGTGTTTTTTAAGTGACTAAAATCCCTTATGTAAAAACACCAGCCAATCCAGAACAGATGGAAAAATACTTTAAACTTAAAAATAAAAATTAAATCATAGAACATTCCTTAAATAACTTTCTGCCCACCACTAAATCAGCATTATCAGAATGAGAACAGAACAATCTGACAATGCAGCAATTCAATGTATCACCAATAAGAACTGAAAAAACACCTGCCCAAAACCAGGCAAACTAAGTCAAAGGAAACAAGTTAATCACAGGAAAAAGAATTTGGCGCTACAATCCGTATACAGCTGTTAAGTACCCGTGGGGGGAACAGGCCAATGGACATAAAAAGACGCTTATGGTATGTCTACCAGAACAACCAAACCTATGAGAAAACCTGTAACATCAGCTCTTGTAACGTAACTGCAGTACTCTATCAAAGGAAGTAGTCTTCAAGGGGTACTAAAACAAGTGTTAGAGAAAAAAAGCCTTCAGAGAAGAAAAGGCTGGATGCAGACATAGGACAATTTTAAAATGCACAGGCTGATATATTTTTAAATTTCCCTACTGCAAAATGCAACTTACATGTATTACTGTGTACAACTTAAATGCAATCTCCTTATAATGCAGTGGACCATAATTCAGTCCTGTTGAAGTTCTCGCATGGCTAGAAGACAGCTATGCAAATATGAAATAAGGGATAAGCAACAAAATAAGAAAAAGGACTGTAACTACTACTTCTTTTTGCCCAAAAATATTCCATAGAGACTGTCAAAATGTGTTTTGATTGCAAATTTCTGGAAGACCAAATTTTGATGATAAAGGCTAAATAACCTTTGGAAGCTAAGCAGGATCCACACACTATGGCATCAAAACAATCATTCTCAAAATTCAATTATATATCAGATGTCAAAAAACCAGCAAGAGTATTTCATAGTTCAGGGAAACATGTAGAACAGCGGAGATCTCAACAAGGAAGCAACAGTAAGGTCAAAAAGCGATATATGTGTATACTTTGAAATCCATCAGCATGACAATAGCAAAGATTCACAGCATTAAAACATAGGAAGATTTCCGCCTCGCTTACAATGCTTGTGCTAGCACGTGGCTTGAAAATTAAGGCTCTAAAAGATTTCTAAATAAACAAATGAAAGTCTTATGGAGGATTCTGTGCCTAAGAACTTTATCAGCAGACGCTACATGAAATCTCCAGCCAGTGCTTGTTTCCAGTAGAACGCACAAACCAGACTATTCGTTTGATCTTAACACAGATTCACAGAGCTGTACAGCTGAAAGCCAGTTGGTGTATTAAAAGAACAGTCACAGAACATAGTTACACAGCATACACAGCTGTCAATTGCAATGGCAAATCTTCCTTTCAGCAGTGGAAGCAACAATAAGTGAGTGACAAACTAACTTCGGTGTTGTAGAGGAGGAAAATAATGCAATGAGTAGGGAAAGAATGTAGCTGTTTTAAAACAGATAATTACCTAAAAGAATCCAGAAACAACTGAAACAACATGAAAACTGAACAACTGTAAAAATGCAGGGTTGGAAGGGACCTCAAGAGGTCCCAAAAATTAAACCGATTTCTGCTTTCTTACACCTTCCAGTTTCAGAAAAAAATGAAGGAAAATAAAGAGAAAACAAAACCAGCATTCTCCAAACAACAGCTTTTATTTTTAGAAGTTGTATAACACCTATTTAGACATCTTGCTTGTAATTAAACCTAGAAAAATCTTTTATTTTTTAGACTTTTTCTAATACGCGATAGTCCTCCTTTTCTTCCAGTAATAAACTTCTGCCACTTAATGCCTCACATCATTGACTCAGTTTGAGATTTACACTAACCTCCTAAAACTTTTTTTTTTTTTTTAATCAATCTTTCAACTTTGTCAAGTATTACCTATCTGGTATAGGCCATCAATACTGCAGAAGAACATCTTTGAGAGTATGCTGGGTGTTTACTAGCAAGATGAAAGGTAGAAAGAAAGGCAGGCAATGACGCATTCCCATTGATCACTTGGACTATGGCGAGTCCCCCTCAGCTTGTTTTATAAATGACGCTAATTAAAAGAAGGACACATTTTCGCTTTACCTACTGTACTTAACAAAATTATCCTTGCAAAATTATGCTTATAAAATTGCTAGTAACTTGAGGAAAACCATCAGCAGGTGGTGAAATAACCATGGTCACTAATTGAGGCAAAAGTAAAAGCCAATTCAATTGAAGTCTGTGGACAAAGAAACAGACCATAACACCCATTATTTTCAGGATTGACAGGCACTCTCATTGGCACTCGCTGGAGATCTGGCTCTACACTACCTCAAAGTATGTAATGTGGAGCAAAAGTAGTAAATGTTCTGGTTTTACTGAACTGATAGTTAAATATCTGTAAAATGAGCGCTATGAAGCTTTGATAGGAAAGCTTCAACATAGTTGCAAAATTTTGATTAAAATTCAGTTAGACACTTACAATTACCCAAATGCATTTGCAACAACTGAGGGAACTGAAATACAAACTATCATTGATTCAAGAATGGATACTTAACAATGTTGTCTTCTCCCTGAAACACTTCTCCAATAAAACCAGTACCATTAACCTCACGCTTTAGCTAATGTAATGATACAGAAAAGTAATTTGGAGAAAATAGAGAGGCAGAACTACCAAGTACAAACCTGTAATCGTGTTTTAAGGGCTTGGACAGTAAGCAAACCATTCTCTTGCAATCCTTCTGCGGCAGGAGCATCATTTTTATAATTAATTCCAGTCTAAAAAAAAAATAAAAATGAAACAAACTCCTGAATTAATTAAAAAGCTGAAGGTAAGGTACAAGCTATTACAAAGCATTATAAAAACCTAGGGAAAATAGAAAAAAAAACAGTAAAACCACAGTGTGCGTTTTACAAGAAAAATCTTATCTTCTCAATGCAATTAGAGTGTGATAGTGCATAATGGAAAGAACCAATTATAAGAAGATAAGTAACAAGCACTATGGCCTTAATTAAGAGTTCTCCAAAAGGTAAGCATTGTAGCATACCTGTAGCATACATATGTCAAGCATTTGCAACTGCATTAGTTTAATTTCCCAAAATTAGGTTGCTGATATCAAGGAAATAGAATAATCTCTTCAAATAAATTATTTTACTTCTACAGCAGGGAATGTTAGATTCAAACTCCAGAGCATTTTACAACAAACATCAAATTTTACTTTGCACCAATCCTTCAGTAATTTTATGCAGTTTTGTTAATTTTGTAAGCACAGACTGAGCAGCTGAGAAACAGCAAGTTGAACTTACTGCATAGTTGACCTCTCCAAGATCTGTTATTTTGAATGTACTTAACACATCTGTATTGGAGTCATCCTTAAAAAACAGTAGCAGTTGCTCACTTCCAGACCCAATAAAATCATCCACCAGAACAGACTTCACTTTTTGCCATTTGGAAGCCACCTACAGTAGAAGAGGATTTAAATACATAGTTTTTAATAAATCTTCAATTTATAATTTAATTTTGGTGAAGCGTGCTTTTTATAAAGAGGAAGCTTTTTCAGGTCTGTGGAATATAGTAATGTTAAGAAACTTTGAGCTCTCACTCCATCATTTACAGTCTATGTAACTCCGGGAAAAATCAGCTACTTTCCAGAACACATGGAAGATGATAACTTTTCAGTGTACTCAAACAACTGAATAGCTGAATGCTGCACTTTATTTAGAACTCATAATGTTTGCAGATCTGTTAAAGACATAATAACCTTTGACATTCAAAAGTATCTTTGCTGCATTAAGCACTTAAGTATGTTTGAAAGGTAAAGACAAATACATACAATAATGCTGAGGACTAAATAGAACTAAAGACATTTCTTCAGTTATGTAAGTCATCTTGGTAAGAGAACTACAAACACCTAACAGTTAACTTTGTCTGTCCTGGCTTCAGGAAACACAAGAGAGGCCTCTTGTCATTTTTGTGAAAAAATACTTCTTGTTACTAGGAAGTGAGATTCAAAAGGCTTTTAAATTTCAGCAGGAAGTTTATGCTCTGCAATGGTACTAGCTTACTTTCACTTTAATACAAATTATGCAGGCACACTCACAAGTATCTTATAACTTCAGGTTCTAATACTATGGAATTTTTCAATTAGAAACAGAAGCTTCGGCTCAGATTCACGAAACGTATTATTAAATAACAGAATCTAGGGTTTGTTGTCAGATATATAAGCAAGCAGTGAAAGCAAAACAATCTCATACTTTAGGTAGGTTATTTTAACAGAAACAACAAAAAAAAATGTAAAAAATTTAAAACGTGTGGCTTTTCGGTTGCAGAAACTTCTAATAAGAGAATTTATACAAATAAAGACACAGTAGTAAAAGGGAGCTGCTTAAAGCCACAAATACCTGTAAGCTGTCTCTCCTCTGTACAACACAGACATTTCCGGAGGCAAAAGACACAATAAATAGCACATCATTGCTACTGGTTACAGCTGCTTTTACTGAACATGGTTTCTCATAAGGAAGCTCACAAACACCTTTAGGGAGACCATCCTGGAACCAAATAAGCTGATTCTTGTGGGTTATTGCAACAAGCGATATTCGGAGCTGTTTTTTCAGTATCTCATTCTTGCAGACATAGACAGAAGATACCACTCTGCTGTATGCATGAGGCATAAAGCATGTGCCAGTCAGCATTTTTTGTGTTTCTATTGCATAGCCAAAGAACTCACTACCCCAGATGGCTCCGTCTGAAGTGGAAAACCCATCCTGATCTTCATTGTCTGGCAGGCAAGCAGTTCTTATCCCTAAGACAACTGTGCCTTTATCCTCCATTTCACCTGTCCACACAACAGAAGAAAGCTGAACAGGAGCACTCAGAACTGTGCAGGTGTCAGAAGAGATGTAGAACAGCTTGTTGGCATGCCTCCACAACACTGAAGGGCCAGTAAACAACTTGATATCTTCTTTCAGCTCATAATCCAATTTAAAATGGAAAGACTGCTCAAATTGATTTGAGCTATGAAGCAACAACAAAAGGTATTTGGTAACACTGTTCTGTTTTTTCTTTTTGATCAAAACACAGGGAAGAATAATCCCTGTTCTGGAATCCGTTGTGCAGCTACAACAAATTATTTCAATTTTCAAGTGACTGGCACGCATGCTGAATGCTCCAGAAGACTTCTGAACAAACAGCTTAGTGTCTCTGTTGAATGCCATTCTTCTGACACACAAGTTTGTTGTTTTATCAGCAGCTCCCTCCACATGTTTTGTGTTTGACAGCTGAAATAGAAGGACTTCGCCATTGTAGGACAAGATTTGCTCTTGCTCACCTAGAAGCATCTTTACTTATGTATGTTCCTCTACAAGAGGACTGTATGCATCTCCATTTTTGTCAGGATTATTTCTCTCTGCAAAATAAACTTATCTGAATGTTTTCCACCTGCAAAAATGAAGAAGAAAAAAATGTAATTTTGGGAAGAGCTGAACAGATCCTTAAAAATTAGAAAAACTACACATTGCAAAGCAATGACAGACTAATTTGAGAACATGAATCCAGTATGCACTTTAATCTGGAAATGAAGTTAAGCAACTTTATATGGAGCGATTTAAGTGGCAGAAATATTTCTGAAACATATATCATAAATAAATTTATTTACTAGAGTGTGGATTCACTCTTATCAACAGGTACACAGCATACTACAAGTTGAAAGAAACCATACCAATCCATATATGCAGCTTGTGTGACTGAATTGAAGGTCTGGTATAGGACTTTCACTCAGGTATAGGCTTCATTAATAAACATAACTCATTCTTAGTTAAAATTATAAAGTCTTTTCAAGCAGAAAGTTCTCTGAAGAACAGTCCAACCACTTTGCTGCCAAGTTGGTTCCCTCCCTTTTCCTCTCCCCCTTCAATCTCTCCCCTGACATGTCCCCGGGACCCAGAGCGCCCCGCAGTGTCTCACCAAGTTTCACCAACTTCAGAGATGCAAAGGTCACTCCCCTAAGGGGACCCAGACAGTTAAGGCACCACAGGGGCCACCCACCGGCCCTCACAGCCGCAGCCGGGCCTAGGCGGCAGCGGGCACCGGCCTAGCTTCCGCCCCCGAAAGCCGCTGACGGCTGCCCGGCCCAGCAGCGGCCACACAATCTCCTACCGGGGGATGCCGAGCCAGAGAGGAACGGCGGCAGCAGGTCCTGCACCGACAAGTGCCCTTACGGCCACCCCGTTCCCACCGGCTGCGGGCCCTGGCCGTGGGCACAGAAACGGGGGGCGGGACGGGACGAGGCAGAAGAGCGCGCGCGCGCTCCCTCCAAAACTCCCGCCGCGGGAAGCATGACGGGAGGGGCGGCGGGCGGGGCCAGCGGCTCAGCCCCGGGGAGGGAGTGGGGCGGACGGGGTGAGGTTCCTGGGCGGTTGGTAGCGCCGGTACCTCCTCCTGCCCTGCCCCTACCGGGGTCACGCAGCGTCTATTCCCGTTTCTCTGTTTCCGCGGCAGTCGTAGGCCTTGCCGCCGCGGTGTGGTGGCTTTGCTGGGCCATGGCGGAGGTGGGTGCTTGCGCTCCGATGCCCCTTACGGCTGCCGGCCCGCAGGGCCTCCCCTCCCCAGCCGGTCCCCCCCGCCGGTAGCAGGTTGGGGGGTGAAGGGGAAGAGGGGGGTGTCGGATGGTGAGGGCCATGCACTGGAGGGGCTGGGGCTGTGTCGGGTCGCGGCCTTTCTCTTCTTTTTACACCCCTCTTGTGTCGTGTTTCTCTTCAGCAGCGACAGGATAAGGCCGCTCTGGTGAGCGAGACTCGGCGGCGTTTCGAGGCAGAGTACCTGCCAGGTAAGCCCCTCGGCCGTGGCGGTGAAGATCGGGGTGGGATGGGAGCTCTGTGGCTGTGGTCTCTGGGGCTCGCTCGGTGTCGCTGCTTTTTCCCTGTATGCTTCCTGTACCCCACATTTCCCCAGCGAGTGGATGTTTCAGCCTTTTCTTCAGGTGGCCGAAGCTGCTGGGTGGGGATGGTGCATAAAGCAGGAGGTTTTCTTTCTGGGCAATTTGTGGTCCCTGCTGGATCGCCGTCTTTGGCAACAAGACATGCCAGGGCAAAGGTCCGGGTCCTCTTGATTCATGTTTGCTTGGCTGTAGTGTGGGCTATGGGACTCTGGAATGCTTGGGCTTTTCAAGCATGAAACATGAGGTGTTGGAGCAGGAGGGAAGTGTAGGAAAGAATTCTGACCTCGACCAGTTTGTCAAGGAAAGAGTAAGCTTCACTTCACATTCGTGATGTAATTAAAATCATGCTGCATATCCAACTCGTAAGTGCAAATGCTTTTAAACTTTTAAATGAAGGTAAGGAGGTTGCTGGTATGCCTGGGGGAAAGGGAATACCTGGCTAAGCTGGGGGGTGGTTCCTTCATTTCAAGGTCTATTTGCATTATTTATGATAGAAGAATAGTAGAGTATGCTAACAACTGCAGTAAGCAGTACACTTATGACTGTCCAAAGGCTATCTGTTAAAAACATGCTTTTATCTAATTCTTGATGCAAATACAGAATGAGCCCAGTAGTTTAGGAATTGCGTGCATCTTCTTTAATATAAGCCCCAGTCCTGCAAGCACTTACTTTGCTTTGATGTTCCCAGTCAGAATTATTGAGGTTACCTAGCTATCCCTTTTATGTAAAGGTTTCATGCTTCTATGACTTATTTGTAATTTGCTATAGTATTTTTCTTGCAAACTTTGAGGATCTTGAGGGTGGTACAACTTTGTTTCATATGGTTGCTCTGCTGACTTCTGTAAAGGAAACCTCTGGTCTCTGTTAAAGATGACCTATATGTCTAGCAAGATGACGAAATTATTAGAACAATGTATTAAAGGAGAGAGAGCTTATTTCACCATTTGATATTTCTGTGTGAATGCAGATGTCTTTGTCATGTCATTCTTAAAGCTGAGGCTCAGCAGAGCGGAGGATCATCTTAAATGATAAATTATTTTGACTGTTCATGTTTTCAGTTAATGTGTATATTTTTCCTACGGTAGGTGATTCATCTTGTTTTGTATTCTGTTATCCCAGAGTTGCACTTGTAAACAGTGACTTCAGAAAGGCTAGAACTTCTCTGGGACAGTTGCTGCTAAAAGGGAGTATTTGTTACTTTTTAAGTTGAACTATCTCTTACAGTCTTAGAATTCCATGAGTTTCTGTAGTTGCAGTGAAGCCTCTGTTGGGCTGCTTGCTACAGCCATTAAAATAATTGAATACTGTTGCAAGGTAAGCTGTAATCCTATTGCAGTATTTTGAATGTATTTTCTCAGTAAGCCCATTTTTGGGTCATGGTTTAGGACTCTTAGCCCTTTCAAGAAAATAGGATTAGGACTTTTCTGAGTTTGCATTCTGAAGTCCCTCCCTCGAATTTAGGAATGCCTCAAGCAAATTAATGTCGTGCGCAATCTAAGTATGAAAACCACATGATTTTAGTTTAATGCGGTCGGTCCTTCAGCCTTTGCAGTCTATCTTTTAAGATGTATTCTTTTATGCTTCCTCTTACTTAAAAAATGGTGTGGAGATACAGACACTCCCAAACATGTGATTTTCTGTGTGGTAAAGGTACAAATGCTTAATCTCCAGCAATTTTAGTTTGCTTTAAAAGCTAGGACCACTGTTGAGGCACTCTGAGAAAGTGATACTTTCTGTGAAAGTTTAGTGTGGTCATAGAACTGTGGGCCTCTGCAGAATAAACCTAATTCCATTTATGGCTGAGCTGTGAGTGTTAAAAGTTTGAGTGAAATTTTCAGGAATTTTTGTTTCTGGGGGCTGCAGCTGTCACCATTTTATTTTCCTTCTGAGGAAAACTGTTCCTGATTATTCTAGGAACTATGTCTGATGAAGTGATTCTTCCATATATGTGTACATATATATTTTTATATATACGTATGTAGTTACTGGTTTCCCTCCCATGAGGAAGGATTGCTAATGATTACAAATGCTATGATGGATGGTCTTTCAGTGGTGTTTATTTTGTTGTGAAATGAAAATTCAGAGGGACTTTGAAATCCTGATTTTTTGGTTCAAGTTATTTATTGGCAGAATACAGTGTTTCAGGTTGAAGTAAAATATACAGAAATATATGTAGCCGTTTCAGGAAAGTCTAGTATTAAATCGCATCTAATGCCACATCGAATACATGTTGGAATGTTTAGCATAAAAGTTACAACAAATAATACATTAGTTTTGACTGTTTTCAAGGTAGTATCAGAAAAGTTTAAGGAGCTGAAAGCACCTAAAATGTTTTCTGAATTATACAGTTGTATCATTTATGTGAATAAATCAAAGAATTGTTTTAATATGTACAGTTCGAAAAACATGGAGTCAGAGAACCTTACTGGTTCATTTCCACAGTTTTCATGAGAACTTTCTTGTGTAAGTTGTTCAGCAAGTTTGGCCATTGAGAGGTTCTAGAAGGAACGCTTGGCCACTGTGAGATCTTAATGGCAAAGTAGTGTTTAATATTAACTGAGATCTTGCGGTGGTAGTTTTTTCCTCTTCGGTTGATTTTCTAGCTGTATTTGAAAGACAACTCCAGTTCAGGTGAGGAATGAATATCCCTAGTAGTGAAACTTGTTGCCTTTATTTAAAAGGCATATTTCCAATTCTGAAAAGTTCCTGTTAGTACAGTAGACCAGCAAATGTAGTCTGATATGGCAGGTGGACAGCATTTTATCTTTGCAGTTTGGGGGCCTAATTTCTGTTTTGTCTGTTTGGATTCTTTGTGAGAGTTGGTGATGTAAATGATTTGGGTGGCAACAGGAACAATGAAAACAAAAGGATTATTTTCTAGTACTGACTGGTACTAACAGTGTTTTCTAGTCCTGTCTTTTAGTGCATTTTCATTCCTTAGAGGGTTTCTAAAATTACCTTTAATTTCTGGCCTATGGCTTTCCAGTTTTGTGTTATGGTGGAAATTATAATCAAATCTTGGTAGATTTTTCCATTCAGGAAGCCTTTTCTATACATCCATTTGCATATTTACCATTTTGTATTGCCTATATTCCCTGCCTCTTGCCATTTGTATCCCTTTCGTTTCTCGTGTAGGCAAAGCTTAGTTGAAAAGAAAAAGATTTTGCAAGAGACATTTCAAACTCCAATTTAAAAGATTGTTTCATCATGTCTTTCTTTAAGCTGGTAGCAAAATGTGCTTTGTTAATCATATTGGCTGGTTGCAAATAAAGTTTTAGACATGGAGTATCCTCAAAAAGCATAGTGATATGACTTTTGTTTATGATATATGTTTTTGGTACCTTGTTATGTCTATTTATGCTCTGAAAAATCCGTTTTCCCCAATTTCTGGCTTTCAAGATAAGAAATACTTGAAAGATGAAATAGGAAACATGGATAGAATAAGCCCCATCCTTTTGTAGAAAACTGATTTTATGCTTGAGCTCTCTAATGAAATCAGTCTTTAGTGTCACCGAGAGTGATCAGTCTTGCTAAAAGTGTAAATTTATCACATTTTGTGGAGGGAGATATTTTATTTCTTTATTGCAGCTTCGTTTTGTTGAAATAACTCCTTACTGGGGGAAATACTTATGATTTCTTCATCCCTGTCCTTGTGTGGCTACTGACCTTCTCTAAATTGCTTTCTCTATTTCCTCATCTAACGCTTGGAGGCACATACCTAGGTGGCTGTAGTACTTAGCTTAACATATTAGGCATGTACAGCCAATTAAAATGTGTTTCTCTTCTCTAGCCAAGGTCAGAGGAATAATTATGACTGTCTCAGACCCAAGACGTGTTGGTTGAAATAGCTGAAGGCAGTAGTTAAATTGAGAGGCTTTGTATAATGGGAACACTTGACATTCTTTGTTAAGTTGCTTTTTCTCTAATTTTTTTGTACAATGAAGTGTTTGGGTTTTTTTTCTCTTTTCAAAGGCATGGAGTTGCTATCCCTTCTTAGCTTTGTGTATGACTTGTTCTATAACATTTCTAGATAAGAGTCCCTTCTGAAGGGAGGAGTCATTCTTACTGGCTGTGAATTCTGAATTTCTCTGTATTAATTTAGTGTGGGACTTCGCTGTTCTCTCTGCTTTTCAGTTTGGTAGTCTTTCTTTGTTCTTGTTGAGCATTCTCAAATTTCTACTAGCTTTCCTAAAGCGTGAGTGCCAGAAGAAAGCACAGCAGTGCAGCATTGGTCTCCTGGTAATGTAGATGGCACTTAAAAAAGATGTGAAGAGAAGAGATGTTACAACTTGTGTGTCAAAGAATTTCATTAATTCTTCCAGTGAAGCTGTGGCAGTGAAATTTGTTTTCATTTAGTTTGGCATGATTCTTTAGTTCTTTTCAGAGCTGTTGTCTTGTGTTATACAGGATACTTTATGTTGGAAGACAGTAATTAAGTCATAGAGTTCCACTGTAAGTTTCTCAGCTTGAAGACAGCTATTGAAAAGGCTGAATGTGGTCATAGAAAGACCGAACTTCTCACTTAAGCAAGAAAGAAAGAAGGCCACTAATAAGAAGAAGCTGCATTCAAACAGAATTTTGTTTTATCTTCTCCCAGTCTTCACCCTTGACCTCAAATGTTTAATGAGAAAATGAAAGTAACTTTAAGTGGCTGTTTTTAAATTAAGGTCAAATAAAACTGTGAGCTTTGAAACTAAAGTTATGTCTGATATCTGGTCAATCTTCTTGCTCACTCAAATTTTCATTGCTTGAAAAAGAGTTTTCAGGTGCCTACAGAATGATGGGAAATGCACAGTTTTGAAGAAGAACTCCTTCTCTGAATTAACGTATTTTCAATGACTGGATTGTTGGTAGGACTCCAGCAATTTCATGTCATTCTGCTTTATATGTGTGAGATAAAACACATTTCTTTTAGGAGGCAGATTTTTACTAGCTGTTCCTGGCTTAGTGTGTGTTGTAGTATATATGTAAATTTAGATTATGTGTGTTATCTTGTTGAGAATTTAGGTGCTGAATAGAGGAAAAATATTTAATTTTTTTTCAGCTGTTCCTATATGTGGATCCTGCCTACTTTTCATTGATGCTGAAAGTTTGGATAAAAGGCTTTCTGTGTTCAGCTTTCACTTTCATTTTCTTCAAATATTCACAAAGTTACATTTCTATTATTTTTTAATATTATCTAAGTTCAGAGTTTGGGAACATTTGTTAGGGGCCCAGGTATGTGTGTTCTGAGCCAGGTTCCGTGTAATTATATTTGATTGTTTTTAAGTTATTGTTTGATACAAAGTCTACTGTTGTCACTTTGACATCTCTGCTCAAAGAGATACTGGGAGCAAAGAAAATGTCCAGAAATATTATCCTCTTAGTTTTTACCTGTTGGTGCATGGCTTTTTAATTACACAACCCAAATCCTGTATACAAATATGGTATACATGGGACTAATCTCAGAAAAATACTCGGCTAATCGATTAACTGCAGTCACTCTCAGCTGGAAGCTAGGGTTGCGTTAGATATTAAACCATGTTGGAGCAAGGTAGCTCAGGCACTGGAGTTACAAAATACTGATGTTAAAGTAAATCTTTGTTCTTGCAAAGCCCTAGTTTACTGTGGCTATGGGTAGCAATATGTGGCTTTAATAGTCAATATACCGTATTGAATAATATATAGTATAGAACAGCAAGTATACCGTGGCTAAGAGAAGCAAGTGCTTCTTTTCCTTTAATTGGCTGTAGATATGCCAGTTAGTTACTTGTATATGACAAAATCTTTGAAGAGGATCTGGGTTGGAATGCATGTTATGTGAGGAGAGGCTGTAGAATCTCTCTGCCCTTTTGTGTTTTCAAAAGTTGACTGAAAAAAATACTTAGCAATCTGTTTGAATTTGGCAGTTAGCCTTGCTGTGGGCAGGAGTTGGGACTGATATGACTGCAGAAATCCTCTCCAATTTTAGTTTTTTATGATTCTAACTTGAAACTAGGTACTGTTAGCATTTCTCAGGCAAAAGTGTCCAAATAGTAAATCACTGGGGGGGACAGTAAATGAAATTTCAAAGGAGGATAATCAAATTTCAAATGAGCACTTGAGACTTTACAAAATTTAATGCCCAAAATCTTTGCAACTTGTTCTATCTGTGGTTGACTTAGAGCCACAGAAAAGTTAAACATCATTTCAGTCTTCTGCCGAGTGTTTACATTAATGGGCTGTGTCAGAATATAGGGAATGATCTGTATGGTGCAACAGACATTCCTCATACGGAAATTATGAGAGAAGGAACTGAAATAGTGAGAGGTCTTAGTGGATTGGAGGTTTTGGGACAGAGAGGAGAAAGTAGGACACTAAAATTAGGGAAAGTGGGATTTGACTGTAGGCTTGGCTAAGGTACAAGGTAAGGTGGTGGGATGGGGTCCAGGGAAGGAGAAATCAGAGACCCAATGAAGAAGGAATGGAGTAGATGGCATACATGGGAAGCAATTGGGTAGGAAGAGATGTGCTGGGAGAGTGCAACTATAATAACTCCTATTGGATGGATGCTTTTAAACTGGGTGTATTCTTATGGTTATAGTAGCTAATTTGTGCCAGGAAACAGTATAAATAGAAAGACAGGTAAAATAGGTCATATGTTTGCATGTAGGCCAGTAAAACTAAAAATAGTAGTAGAACTTAATGGTGTCCTTTTCTTGATATCTTTCTTGGAGTTACAAAGTCTGAAATGCACATCCCGACAAGTGTTTGCTCATGGTTGTAAATGGTTAGATTATGATGGTCCTGAAAGTAGCTATTTTGAATTTATTGCTGTTGACAGAGGAACAGTCTTTCCAGAATGTCAAAAAATTAACATCTCTTTTATTAACAACCAGTCTTAACTTTTTCAATTGTAATAGCAAAGAATTTAAGTGAATAGTTTAAGAGCTTATGTGGTTTTTTAGTAGCTAGCAAAGAAATTTGTACCAATTTCTGTTGCTTTGAGAAGTCTGTTTCTATCATGGGCTCTTACTTGATTTACATTCCAGTTACGCAGATTTCTCTGACAAAGAGGAACATTGATCTAAAAACTGAGCCTTTGTTTAAGGATATCTACAATTAAAATAGGATCAGTTAGGCAGTTGATTTTACAAAATTTTTGTTTGAAAAAAGAAGAAGAAAATAAAGTTCTTCAGAGTACTTCCTAAAGTATGTTAACCTATTAACCTGTTGCTAACCTGATACAAGAAGAGTTTGAACCTTGGGGTTTTTGTACTGCTTTAGCGTCACATGTTATTTGTGTTCAGTAAGGTAACAATTTTTAACAAGTGTAGAATGTGTAGTCCTGTTAAAGAAAACAATTTTGTTTAATGCAGTGTTGTATAGTGTGTGATCAAAAATAGTCATTTTGACGTCTGTCCTCTGGCTTTCTGGTGCCTATAAGCTTGAGAAGTCAAGTTTGGACTAATGATGCTTAGGGTATGTAATATACATTAATCAGTACACAGATCCTCAGACTGTATGCTAATTGTATGTTAATTCAGTACACAGATCCTTAGACTGTATGCTAATTGTATGTTAATTATAGAAACCGGGGGGGGGGGGGGTGTTAGAAAAATTATATTTTCCCTTCACACACCTTGTTTTCTAATTATTTTTTTCAAGAAGAATCACAGAAAATATTTTTCTAATGAGAATAATCTAGTAGTGTTCCTAGACATCATCACAGTAGACAGGCATCTTTAACCAATTTCTCTTGCTGTGCTTTCTGTAAGTTTGAAGCTGCAAAAGAAGTCTATATACCTAGCAGATGCTTACATTGAAACTTGACAAATCTTTTAATGTTTTCATAGCAAATGCTATATTCTTACAATAATTGATTTATTTGCCAGATAAATCAGATAAATACGATTCTAGAGATGTGGAAAGACTTCAGCAAGATGATAAATGGATTGAAAATTATCTGATTTGGCGTCATGATGTTGTGGATGATACATTAAAGATGATTGATGAAAGCTTTCAGTGGAGGAAGGATTATACTGTTAATGGTAAGCTATGTTGAATAATGATATGGTGCATGTTGCTTTTCTAATGAGCGATAACTGATTTCTGTATGTAGTTTCATAAACTGCCTTTTAAAGTTCTAGAAGTACCGCAGGGTGGGCGTGTGCGGGGTGAGAATTAGAACTATTGCTTTTTATGTTGATCAGCACTGAATGGAGTCCTTAAAAAAAGCAAGCAACAACAAAAGCCCTGGCAGAAACCAGAGTTCTGTTGTTGTAGTAGCACCGGTCTGTCACCCTAAGTAGAATAGATCTGAGTTTTACATTGTGACATTTTGAAGGTGAGCTGTATATACAGGACTTCACAATCAAAATTAAAGGTTAGAGCAAGAGAGGGGCTACAGATATGAGCAAAAATACACATTTTCAGCACTTTTGTTGTACATTGGTTTTTTTATTCTTACTTCTTCCTAAATAGATCCTACTCTACTGCCTGAGAGGAAGAAGATAGTAAAGATTTCAAGAGTTCAGTATTTGTATTAGATAAGGAAAGGCCTTGGAATGTGGGTTATAAAGACATTTTTGTGTTTTGTTGCTAGACTTCTGCATTTTTAGTGATCTCTGTTAAGTTACAATGTGATTAGTAATATGGTTACTGAGATAATATTTCATTTGGTTTTGCAGACTTGACAGAATCTGTCATTCCAAAATGGTTATTTGAAAGCGGTTCTCTCTTTCTGCATGGGTATGATAAAGAGGGCTATAAATTATGTAAGTTACACAATTATAATATTTTCAGTCACTGATCATTATTTTTTGTTTCCAGCAGATTAGTATCTATTCTGAAAAATAAATGTTTTAAAAATAGAAGGAGGTACAAATTGGCAACCGTTTTTTACTAAAAATGAGAATTTTTAGTAAAAATGAGAATGGTATTTTTTAGTATGTCTTTGGATCACAGAAGTGGAATGAGGCAACTTCATTAGCAGTTTTCAAAAATCATCAAACTCTGCCCTAATTATAATGCAATGTTTAACTTTCCTTTACATTGTTTCTGTACCTACTATGGAGAGTATATGACTAGTATAAGTGTTCGTTACAGTGCATGGGCATTGCTTTTCCAGCAGCCTATATTCTTGCAGTGGCTTTTTTTTTCCATTTTTTTTCTGATGTCCTTGGAATGCTCAGTAACAGCATGGACAGCTCAGGATTGTTGCAATCTCAAGTTGTATGAGTAATTTCTAGTAATTAAAGAATTGGGTTTGTAGGGAACCAGTAAATATTGCCTGAAATACTCCCAAATTTTTATTTAATAATATGTAATAGATGGTCAATATTATGACAGCAGATTAATTCATAGAACATATGTTATATATTTACTTTTAATTAAGCTTAAATCCTGTGAGGCAAAAGAAGCATTTTACGCAGATGTCTCATGAGGCTTTCCAAGCAGCGATCTTGAACCTTGAAAAAGACCAGAAATTTAAATCTGAAATTCTGCTTTTTCTTGGTTTCCATGAGCTAGTTGTACTTCCAGAAATACGCTGCCCGTCCAGGCTTCTACAGAAATGACTGCGTTTTAAACACCAAAAAATACAATTTTCGGGGGGGGGGGGGGAACAACCCAAAAAAAAAAAAAAAAAAAAAAAAAACCAAAAAAAAAAAAAAGAACAGAAAAATGAAGCTTTTATTCTGTAACCGTGTTTTGTCAAACTGTTCTTATCATTAGAAGTTATCAGTGCTGTATGAAAATTGCTGCTCTGTAACGCTTCATGATTTTCTTTTGTCTTCCAAGGTATTGAAGGAGAAGTGGTAGTGGTACCTTTTTTTATAGCACATAGAATGCTGCGTGTGATTATACTGGGTGGTTCCAACTGGTGAGATTAGGAGGGAAGAGAAGTAGGAAAAAACATTAGTTCCTTGCATCAGTGCTTGGACTGAGAAAATTATGCAAACATTTCATGACAAGAATGTGAAAGCTGGCTAAATAATTTCTGATTTTATTTTCACTGCTGCGCAACTAACGTCTCAATTTTCCATACCTGAAATGTTTCTTCTATGAATGTTACTTGGGTCAGAATATCTGACTTGGTGTGCAAATTCAGACTATGTCGTAGTAAAGAGTTCCGTGTTAGTTAACATTTGAGTCTGCGTTCTCCATTCTCATTCTGTTATATAAAACAGACATTTCAAAGTATAAACAAGTTTTTCATTGCTTTCACAAGAGCCCTGTGTTTAAAATGGTTTTGAAATTCTGAACTTACAGTATCTACTTAATATGCTATGTGATTTCACAACCACAATACTTAGAATATATGCAGAACATATTAGGACTATGTGATTTAATTTGAAATAATGAAATTAAAATCCAGATAAAAAGTAGCCTTTATAGACGTGAAAAATGTTTTTCTACTCTACTGTTTGTGCTGTAATTCTTTGTGTTTTCAAGTTTTTAAAATAACTGTTATTAAAATGTGAGCAAGGAAGAGGTGAGGAATATGCAGTTGTTTCTCTGGCTGTTCAGCGGCCATAAAATCAGTAGAAGTGTGGACTGCAAACTTGGAGGAGTTAATAAATTTCAATGCATCTTGTATAGTTATTTGCATAATGTTTTCTGTTAAGATGGGTCTGTTCTTTCAATTTTTGTGTGTTTTTCTTCTTGCAAGTTTGGTTCAGAGTGAAGCATCATATAAGAGATCCTAAACAGCAACTTGAGAAAAAGAAACTGGTAGCTTTTTGGTTAGAACATTATGCCAAGAGAGATCATGGAAAGCCCTTAACAGTGGTATTTGATATGTCCGAAACTGGTATCAGTCACATAGTAAGTATGCTTACTGTGCTTTTCTGGTTGCTTTCTGAATTATGTAACCCGTGTCTCTAGAAAAATAGAAGTCCCTGCGCAGTCTTTGACATCTAAATATTATGACAGTTGCTTACATCAGTGGTATGTAGGGGCTTTCTCCCATGACATGAGCAGTTTCCAAAATCATTTGTTATGTATTAAACTTTAAGTCTTGGTCAGCACAAAGTTGGTTTTAGTTTGGTGGCTAGGCCAAAATTACTATATATAGTAGTTTACCAGCTTGGTTTGTCGGTTGTCATATATGATAGTAGCAGAACTTGGTTTTTAAGCACCCAAAATGCATAGGCTGAGCCATCTTTTATTGCTGCTGCTTCTTCAACAGCTTCGTTTTCATTGTCATCTTTTTTGGATAAACCAGTCAGTTGAGTGAAGGATGGAAAAAGGGGATAGTGGTGAAAGATACAGTGTGGCTGAAATTATTGAGAATGATAATCTGTTCTGATAAGTCAGCATCTTCAGTTGACATTGCTGATCCTGGTCCTGCCTCTCTGTCCTCCATGCTGTATATGCTGTCCCTGTATATTTAAATTGTCATCATTTCTAAAGTCCCTGTATGCAACTCCACCAACTTGAAATTCCATTTTCTAGGTATTTGGAATAAGTGTTTAAAAAATAATTTCATACCAATTAGTCATATGTCAAGTCAGTAGTCTGCTTTGGGAATTACCTAGAGATTCATTGTAGTTAGACACAGGTTTAGGTAATTCCTTTCCTGAAGTAAATTTCAGATAATATTTAAGTTTAGATGCTCATTGGAATTTAGAAAATGTTCATGTACGTAACATGAAACTTAAAAATGCATTTAAGAATGATTCCTGAATTGATAGTCTTAAGAACTGTTAAGTTCTTTGCCTGTATGGAAAAGTGGAGATTTAAAGAATCTGATTTGTGGGGTTTTGAATTTTCAAAACCTTTATTTATTGTTTCTTTGGCCATAATATTTCATAAGCTGATCCTGAGAAAGTTGCTGTGATATGTTAAAATTTCCCCCAAACTCTTCCCCATGGAATGTTCTTACTTTGGAAAACCAGTAGTTGAGTATCTTTTCATTTTTGCCAAAGATTTCAGAAAGCATGTAAGTGTCTGGTTTTTGTGACATTTGGAATTGAAGAAGAATCCAAACTGGTTCAGACTGCAAGGTGAAGATCTTTCCTATCATGACATATTTATAGATTTAGTCTAATAACTAAAAATCCCATAGATTATCTCTAGATTAAAAAAAGGTAGTCTTATTTCCACAGAATCTTGAAAAATTTCTTGTCATGCTATCCTGCCATTTTTACAACATTAGCTAAGACTCGCTTGTTGTTTGTTCTTTGCGGTCTAGTGAGAATTCATTTAAATACAATGAAACAAAAGCTTCCTTTCTGCCTTTTTTATACAAGATTAATGTTGCATCAGGACTTCCAGCTAAGCAATACAGGGCCACAAGCTTTTGAGAAGATATTTTAACAAATAAAGATGGTTTAATTCTGTTTTGCAAGGCAGGATTGGTGCTCTTATCTGTACTGTCTACAATCCTAAAGATGATACAGGAGCCATGTTTTTATATAACAAGAATAGAGGATTCTAATAGTTTCCTTGATGTGAAAAAGCAACTTCATTTGGGATTTATGTGGCATATCTTGAAGCAACTCTTTTCTAGTGTCTTTGGGACTCCCAGAGATTACACTGAGACAGCAAGTGCTGTGCATAAGTGTCTCATTGTACAGTGTTGCTGGGTAGTTAGAACATGTCTTACAGAACAGAAATGTATTTTTAATGGCTGTTTGTACCCATTTAGAGAGTTGAAAAATTTTATCCTAAAAAAGCTTGGATTTCTGAGTTCTTTTCCAGAGCATGCTTCGTTTGTTTGTTCCATTGATGTTTATAGACATCTATGTCAGCTTTTATCACTGGTCTGCAGCCAGGTAATTCTAATAGGTCATGACTTGTTGCACCAGTTCAAATAACTAGAATAGATGCAGTTATTGAATGGTCAGTTGAAATCTGTACTTCTAATTCCAGGCCTTGATCACAATAACGGATCCATCCTCCTAATATCTGATAGTGCTGCTTTTGGATAGGCAGTGGAATAAAGAGCAGCATTCTTCTTAATGCACAGGAGATTCTAATCATTTCTTGGGAATCTATCACTGTGTTTGTGCTGTTAAATGAAAGATACGGTATTTAGTAAAAGCAACAGCCAGTTGAGATAAATACTTGTATTAAGGCTACCTTCTGCCTCCAAAGATAAGCTTTCAGCTAGTTTTCAGTTACTGAAGCTACTAATAAAGCTTTCAGGTTGTGGGTAATCCTCTTATACACAGGGTGTTGTGGGTTTTATCTGTTCTCTGTCTGCAAATGTTGTGATAGCCTGTTTACATCACTTTAGGAGCCTGTTCTGATAGCATTTTTTACTGTTATGACAAGCTTTGAATCCTCTAACAAAATACATTTTGTACTATTTCTTAAAGTAATAGTAGTGGTCACTCCTGTTAGAAGGACTGAGGAACATATGAGTACTCATGGCAGGCTTCCCACATAACCAAAGTGTCTTATTGTAGTAAAGCATCTCTTTATTTATATCTGTTTCATAAAATTCCCTTTTTGCCTTTTACTGTGTAGTCAGTTGTATTATACATGGATTTTGCAATGGAGACTTGGCTGTACTCTTTCAGTACTGCTGCTCAATGGATGGAAGTGCCCTGAAAATGGGTGGTATACAAGCAGCTGTTTTGGGAGCTGCCTCTGCCCACAATTTTTCTGCATACCACAAACTAGTGCAGTAGTATATTGAACAATATGTCAAATAAGTTCTTGAAGGAAAATAATGCTCTCTCCCTTTTAAGGCTTTGAGATAATTTGTTAGGTTTCTGTAGTGCTAAACATTTATTTTTCCTTTATCTTTCCTGTACAGTTTAAATCCCTTTGATACTATTGCAGTAGCTCAGATACCTAACTTACTCCACTGAGAATAGGTCTGTTGACTTCTTTCTTAGATCATGAAGCTAAGTATGACCACAATCCTGCAGCGTTTTAATGAAGTGAAAAGCATTGCATTGAGTTAAGATGATGCTTGTAGTATGTGTACAGTTTGAATATAGATTATGAGATAAGTATTTTATGGTATTCAGTAAATGCCTTAGCTTAACTAAGCCTGTATTTTTCATGTACTGATTTACATTGTGTTCGCTCTCTGCATTTATTTTAGGACTTGGATTTTGTTCGGTTTATTGTCAACTGTTTTACAGATTATTACCCAAACTTTCTCAGTAAGTAACGTATATTAACTCTTAAGTGCTGGAGACTTGTGTACTAATAGCATTTCATAATATCACAGATGATGGGGGGGAAGCTAAGTCTTAGCCAAGGGGTGTCATCTTTTTGCATGTGCTTTATGTGGTAACTACATAAAACACACGGACATTATAGATTCAGAATATTTTTGTGCTCATGAGTCAGCACAACTTTGTATTGTAAATAAACTTATATTCATAAAAAATCAACTGTCTTTTTGTGAAATACGGATTAAAAATGAAAACTGATCTGGCCTGTTTTTTCTTTTGCTACATATTACTTGGTTAGAAGCTTTGCAGGCTTGCACGACAGTTTGTATCCTTTGTGTCTTCAGGGGACAAAGAATGAATAGCTGTAAAAAAAATTTGGGGGCAGTTGTTTACTCTTGACAAGAATTAGGCAAGTTTGTGTGTGTGCTTGGAAAAACTTGCGTACTTGTCTGCTATTCCGTTTTGTTAACGGATAGGCAAATACCAAATAGCTTTTGCTGGCTCATCTTAAATGAGTCATAAATTTTAGGTGAAAATGTGCCAGTAAATATTGAAAATCTGTATAGCAGCTGCTTAAAGTCTGAATAATAGATTTCACCTTTCTGATAAAAGTTCAAAACTTTTATCAAATACCAAAGACAAGTGCAACGTCATGGTTTTTTGACATTCAGGAGAAATGTTGGGACACTTAAGAGTCAAAGGACTTTTCCGAATTCTGCTAAGACATAGAAAAATGTAGATGTACAGAGACAATTGCTATTTGTTTCTTTAGAAAGAAGGGGTGCTTAATATACGTGTCAAACTTAATTTTCCATTCAATAGTTGCTTTTCAAGGGCAGGTTGAATCCTACTGCTCTCTGCCTTATTTAGGAAGATTAATTATAAATAACTATGTCAGAAAAGTTAATACCCCAGAGAAGTGTCTAAACTGTGTATAACTTAGAATTTTATTGTTAGCTGTTTCCTTGGAAGATGTTTTTATATAATAATAGAAATGGGTTTATAGTTATACAAAATTGCTTCTACTGGGAGGTGAACATGGAAGTTTCTAATAATGAGTATTCACTTTCTACATGACCATTATTGCAGTGCTTTCTCTTAGAGAAATATATAACACTTGGCATTGAAGACTGTTTCCTCTTTTTGTCTTTTCAGCAAAGATAGTGATATTTGAAATGCCATGGATAATGAATGGTGAGTTGTTTGGTTTGGGGGGGGTGTGTTTTTTAGATGCTGATGGTTTTTGTTTTTTTTTTTTGGTTTTGTTTGTTTTGTTTTATTATTCTATGCTGTTGCATAGATAGGAGGCACTTTTCTGCTCTCTGTAGATACCACCAAATGATGAGAACTGTTAAACACCTTTAAATTTTTCAGTTAGTGGATTGCATACTTTTTTTTTTGTTTTACCTTCTAGCGTTGTTTTTTGCATCATACTTCAAATGGAGTCTGTATTCAACCTGTTATCTTTAAAGCTTTGGAAATCTTAATATTTAGTCTATTCCTTGAATGTTTCAAACTGTTTCCTTTCAAAGCTGTGTCTGTTCATAATCTAGGAATACTGTCATCAACAAATGATGGACACTTGTAACCAGCCAAAAAGTAGAATACACAATTTGATAGATGCCTGAGGCAGGACACAGATACTGCTACATATGTTTTGATGTGTATACTGCAATAACTATCTTTAATGTACATGAGAAACATGTTATTCCTGTATTTTTTACTATATGAATACATATTTTAGTGCTAGCTTTCTATATTTCTGTATATTCATGTTTTACCATCACTGAGATAAATGTGATGTTTGAAAATCCTCTGTAGACATAAACAATCATCCTTTAAAGTAGCAAAACATTTCCGCAAAGGTGAGTGTATACGTATTGTTCTCAACCTTTTGTCCCTCGAATTTGGCAATATAATTGGTTTTACTCTCTCAGTGCTTCCTGGACTTAATTCCAAGGCAACTTACTAACTGAGATATTCTTTCTACAAGGGCCTGTGATCTGACTGCATTCATCTCTGGAAAAGTATATGTCAGTAAAATATTTTCTCTGTAAATAATACTCTTTTCCTTGCACTATGTATCCCTATTATAATAAATACTTTCACAGCAGGTCCTGCCATATCTTACAGGATGTAGCTCACTTGTGTTCAGGAAGGTCTACCAATGCACTGGAAAAAAAAAAAAAACAAACAAAAACTTTCCTGACAACTTATGTGTTCCTTTTTGTTTGTTTGTTTTTTAAAGCTGCTTTTAAAATTGTGAAGGGTTGGCTTGGCCCAGATGCAATAAGCATGTTAAAGTTCACGAACAAGAGTGATGTACAGGAATACATTAGTGGAGAGTATCTGCCACCTCACATGGGTGGAACTGTAAGTATGTTAACATTTCATGGTACTTTTGTGATAGACTGAGGCACCTATATAAATTACATATGTGGGCTTGAGAGCTGGCACTTCATGGATGTGAAGTTTCTTGAACTTGTTCTGCCAATAATAATTTGTAAATCGTATTAGTATAAAATAGACCAACTTAATGACAATTTTGTATCTGGCAGTCTTAAATACAGAAATAACTTTTCTGAATCATTTTCCACTTCTAAGTCGTTGGAAATCACTTAGCTTTTTAAGCCTTTAAAAAAAAAATAAAATCCATTTTAAGTGTCATTCTTCCTCCTATTTTTTTTCCCTCCCGCTTGATGAATTTGAGATTGTGTTGCTTATTAAAATATTTTCTGTGAACAGAAAATGTGCGTCATAGCCCTCACTTTTGATCCTGCTCCAAAGCTGCAGTTCGTTAAAGATAATTATATTGCTATTACTTTGTCTTTGCTGTCTCTAAGGCTGCATTTTAAGACATGGCTGTAGAAGATTCTTTTTAAAGGGCATAATAGAGCTGCAAAGACTATGCCACAATCCAGTATCACACTAACAGAACCTGGATCCTATTCTAGTGCAATCTAAATAGCAAAACAGCACAATCATCTTGTACATCAGGTTTAAGTTTTCACAAAGCTGGTAAATCATGTCACATAATCTTTATAATTTAATAGGCTAATAGGGAGCATCAGAATAGAATAGCAATAATAGGAGAGGCCATGTTCATTTGTACATAAACTCAGGGTAGCCAGAATATGAAACTTGTTTTGGGAACATAAAGGACTAAATTATCTTAAATACCTAAGTTACTACTGAAAATAGCAGTCTTTAAAAAGTGGTTTTGCGTGAGACTCTTGAAGAAAAGGTACCCTCTTTCTCCATGGAAAATTGCTGCCCAAACTCCCCAGCCACGTATAAGAACTTTGTCATGTTAAAGAAAGATGAAATTACTGAACTTCAAGAGTGGGAATTGAAGGAAGGACTGATGATGTCCAGTGTGGCTTTAGTAAGGATTTGAATGGGGTATAGTAGTGGTTCTGGGACTAGCTTCCGCAGTATTGTACTTCTGTTGCAACAGAGGGGAAATTTCTTCCTCCTTCTTGGAGATGAGTATTTCCCGTCTGCTTTTTAGACCAGCTTGCCTCATAGGTAATTATGTCTTTAAAGAAAGAACGTGTGGCATTGCTAAATATCACCCCGAAGTGTCTGGCTGAGTATACAGTCTTAGAGTTATTCTTTATCCTGCCTTGGTCTCATTGCCAGTTAGTAATTGTTGACCAAGTTGGCTCCATGTTACCCATCTTCTAAGAGCATTAATAACTTTTCCCATCTAAGATTTTTCCATTTTTCCTAACATCATATTACTCTGTTTTGAGAAAAACAGGCTTGTGGAGACCTCTCTTGAAACAAATATTTTTTAACTCCTTGCTGGTTAGCATAGCTTGGGAACTATGGGTGGACATGGCTAAAGTCTGCCTCACCCAAGTCAAAGCTGTGTTATATTCCTCTTTCACTGGAAATGCTGACAGAAAAATGCAGTTTACTTGGTGTTAAAAGCTATTTGAAAATGCAGTAGGAACAGAGATCCCTGCTTAAGCAGTTTCTAACATTAGGTGCAATTAAACTATTAGGAGACTGTTAGGAGAATACCTAGTTGGCAAAAACCTGTTTGTTTACTGGTCTTCCAGTGGAAAAGATATCCTTTACTGTAGGAGCACTGAGAACTTCAAGTATACCGCTTCTGCATTTCTCTGGAGTCTTGAATATGTTCTTTAAATTGATGTGGTATTCCAAAGACTGAGATCTGGCTTGCAGGATATGTTGTGGGTCCAAACACTAGGTTAAAATGGAGGTGTGTGTGTGTGTGTGTGTGTGTGTTTTTTTCTTTTGTTTTTAATTCCTCTTTTTTTTTTTTTCCTTTTTTTTGGTGGGGGGGTATGGTTATTACAAAATTACAATACAAAGAAAGACTGAAGTTTTTTGTCACTTTTGGAACCTTCTTTAGAAATACCTGTCATATTTAAACCATGTTTCCTACAACTAAAAAGAAGCTTGAGTATTATGACTCTGAATGCTGATCCTTGATAGAGCAGATTCTACAGTTGTGCTGTGACTATAACAGTAGTTAAAATTTAGTGGCTCCCTTGGGTGACTATTTATTTGTCTATTAATGATGACAAAATAAAAACTGTTGATAGTGTCACCGTTATACACAGGCGTCCAACTTAGAATGGATAAACGCAACATACAAGTCATGTGAGGGGAAGAAAAAATAATTTTTAGTATTTTCATTTAGAGAAGGTACTTCTCATCCTCCCAAATAACTAGTCTTTTAAAAATCTCCTTATGTTTCAGGATTCTTTCAAGTACAGTTATCCTCCCTTGGTTGATGATGATTTTCAAACTCCTTTATGTGAAAATGGGCCAATTACTAGTGAAGATGAGCATGAAAGCAAAGAAGAGATAGATGCGGACACCAAGGAGACTGGGGAGCTGAATGAAACACAAAGCCTTAATCAGAAAAAGGTATCTAACTCTGAAGGTTGAGGCAAGCCTAGTTTAAAAGGTTATGAAGTGGGGCAGGAGTCATATAAATTTTATTTCTTGTCTGGCTTTTGTGTGTTGAATTTTTTTTCTTCTTTTTCTCTGCTTTTCAGTTTGACAAAAGACCCCAGTAAACCTGATGATTATTCTTTGCAGTTTCAACCTTGCTTGTTTTCTTTTAAGATCATTTTCATGCTTCTGAGCAAAATGCATACCAAGTATTTAATATATCTCTGGAATACAGTGAATTGTTCAGTAAAACTTAAAAGTCTTCTGTGATTTTTTTTCAAAGTTTTTCTAATAGATACATTTTTATATTTGGGTTATCTTGTGGTAAGTCTTAAAATACATCTACCTTTCTTAGAAGTTGAAGTCAGTATGTACATGAGAAAATATTAACCGTTTATTTATACTATACTGGATATTAATTTGTTCTCTTTAATTATTGATAAAGCCTCAACTTTAAGAGTTTTCATTTAGTCCCAGGAGAAATTGTGTCCCCAGTCTATCAGTTCTGTTTTACAACATAATCTTCTTGCAGTGGTGTTTGCCCAGAAATACAAAGGCATTATTTTACTCAAGTCCATATTTCACTCAAGTGCTATTTAGGACTATGTAATGATAGTCAGGATATTACTTGAAAATAGCAGGAAAAATCTGAAATACACTACTCTAGTGCCATAATTAATTCTGGAATATGCATTGCAAAACTTCAGTTTAATGGAGTAGAATACTTTGAAACACAGAGCTCGCTCTAAGTAGTCCAGTTGTTCTTTGCAACTTGGCCAGCAATCCAAAAAAAAGATAATTTCACTGACCTTAGGGTAAAAAGGAAGAATTGTGTAACCATGGCAGCTTCCTGACAATTAGACTCTGTAGCTTGTTTTGGTTGTAGCACGTCTTCCAAGTATGGAGAATTCCTCTTCAGTGTGTGAGTTGGCTTTGGTGCTTAATAACCTCAGTATGTGTTTGTTTTAATTTTGCTTTTTCTGACTTCAGCTTTCTACGTAATTGTTTTTAAGAGTGCAAAAGGTAAAAACCCCATCTGATTTAGGTCATAGTATTTTCTTTTTTGTACAATGTAATCAAAATTCTAATCGTCTTTTTCAGTGAACTAAGATTGACATTTATGCTTATCATGTATCTATGATAAGGCACACCTAAGGACCTGCCTTTTTTTCTTATTATTTTAAAATTCAATTTAGAATTAAATTATTAAATTTAAAAGTTCAGACCATATTTCACTGTTGGTGCTGTTTCTGTGAAAAGGGGATTATTGTTTTGCTTCAACTCGCTATTCTTCTGGTCACACATTTAAGAATAATTCTTGCTGTTTCTTCCACAGCAAGTACACCTTTGTTGGCCATTTCAGAGTTATGTTCTTCTCCAAAATGTGTTTCTCAGAAGTACTCCCTTATTGTCTCTGAATGGTTGGCGTTTCTTATTTCCAAGTTAATTATTTTTTACTTCGCTGTGCCTAAATAGAAATATTCAAATACTGTTTAATAAGGCCAGCTTACAAACTAACAGATTTAAAGTGATCTGGAAGATATCATCTTCATTATTTACTGCACTACCAGTCTTTACATGCAGACTCTTATCATCACTAAGAATCTGTTTTATTTTACATATATTTATAGATATGTACGTATCTATATAAATATATATGTGTGTGTGTGTGTTGCGTGCACACATATATATATATATATGCTTCCCCATATCCAAAGAAGGGCCTATTTCTTTCCACAGAGTAGGGGGAACCATGAGTGATAAACTTCATCAATAAGTGCCTGTCCTATAACGCCTCCAACTCTGTGTTGGGAGCTATAGGAATATTTTCTCTGGTAATTTTTATTAGATTTATATAGAAGTAAACCCAAAACATAATTAGTGCAGTGTATTTACACACTAACTTTTTACTATAATTATATAAAGAGGAAATCAAATTGCTGTGTGGTTTCTTTTTGTAAAATCTATTTTCTATAAAATTTTGTGTTCCTTTCATTCCCATGCTTCTGTTACATAAATGCAATTCTCTTCATGTCTTCTCTTTGTATTTTAAGTGCAATAAAACCAAAGCTAAACAAACTGTTCAGCTAGCTCATTTTGAGTCATGATGTCACTAATTTTTTCAGTCTCCTGTATTTCTTCTTTCCTGGCCCTGTTTGCACTTAATTCCAGACTTCTTTAATTTTTTTTATAATAAGATCTCCAGGCCTGCTGACATGTATTTTCTTAATGTAATAGAGGAAAAATTTCAGAATGTAAGTATCTGCAATTTTGGATGTGCCAATTCAGTCAGCATTATTTCTTTTAAATTCTTCAATACTTCAGAATTCCATCTAAAAGCTGTGAAGATATGTTTAGCAATTCTACAATGCAATAAAGTCTGGAATTGTTATTGTGTTTTCTGTTCAGTGTTGCAGTGATTGTACAGGTGTGTTTGCTTTAATTGAAAAGTTTTGCAGTGGGGTAACATCAGTGCTTTGTAATCTGAAATATTTTAAGTACTAGAAATTTAGTGTGTCTGGAGTTCTCAAAAATAACCAAACTGAACATCAGAAAAATACATGGAAAAAGAAAAGTGTAGTTTCTTTTCATGCATGTTTACTGCATTATGCAACTTCTGTAACAAATCGTTTTATTTAGTGGACTTTAAGCAGCTTCAGGGAATGAGCAGGTATTAAGCTTGGTCTGCAGTATATGAATTGTTGAAATAAGCCTCCTTGTATTCTCTGAAATACCTGCATGATATTGTAACCTGTATAACCCGCGTTTCTAGTTAATCATTACAACTATCATTTTTACTCAGATGATTTCTGTAGAACAAATTTCCAAATCAGAGGAAACTGACAAAACAGAGATCAAACCAAAAAATGCAAAGAAAGCATTAACCACTTTTAAAGGATCTTTATTGCATATCAGGTAATAATTTTTTTTTTGGCTTTTTTTTAATGTACCTTGGACACTTGCATACTGAACTGTTTGGTTTTTCAAAATAAACTTTTTTTCAGGCTATTAGAGAAAAACAAGTTACAAACATCATCAAAGAATTATTTAAGAATTATTTTAATTATTTTTACAAAGCTCACAGAATATTTTTGGGTTTACATGTTTTTAGTGAATCTTTTGGTGTCATCATTGGTATGCTCTGGAGATGTACATTTTATCCAATCACAGAAACATTTCATGGTTTCATTTATATTGAGAAGTTGTTTGTAGTTGGGTTTAGTTAAACTTGTGCTTAGCTGTAATGACAGCAGTGGTTTGACATTGATTGCATTGGCTTAACAAAACGCACTGTGTTTTCTAAGACAGCTTTCACTGTAAATCTCCACTGAATTCTTTTAATGTCTACCCTAGTAGTTTGCACCAATTAAACTTAATAAAAGGGTCCAATTTATCTTGCCTGGGAAGTGCTCTGTATAAATGGCGTATCTGTTCAGAAGACTTTATCATCCAAGGTGCTTACATCTTGCAGTTTATCTGCCTTTTATCTTTAAACTGGGGAGGGGGGGAATCAATTAAACAGTTTCACTTTTTACTGCCTTTCGGGTGTAAAATGCTTTTTTAGAAATTGATTTAGGTGTTAACTTTTATTTTCACTTCCAGTTTTCTATTAGATGAATGAAGAATATATCTAATTTATAGGTAATTCCTTAGCTAATTTTGTAAGTGCTGTACTGACTTAGATTTGGAATGAATTTGAATGGTGCCATTCTTATTAGCATCAAAAGAATGACAAATTTTCCTGGTTTTGAAATTAAAATCATCTTTACATCCCTTTGTGCAAAAAAACCTCCTCTGTACAGACTTAATTTCTCCTATGGCAGGACAAAGGCATAGACTGCATTATTGTGTTTTTTAAAAGAATGTTTAATGACAAAAGCGTCCCTGATCTTCCATCCACTTGTTAAAAGCCCAAACAAACATAAAACAAACAACCCAAAAAACCCCATGACCAACCAACACCACCAATAAAACCTCAGCGTGAACTGTACCTTTTTTCTCTCAGAATATTTCAAGTTCTACCATTGAAATGGAAATGTTCGAGTTCATGTAAATTACATGAAAAAGTAAACTTGGTCAAGTTTAGAGGTGCCATTATTTATAGTCTTGCTATCATGGAAAATAAAGTACTGGTATGTCCATTTTCTCTGCTGTTTGGTGTGTTGATTTTTTTTTTTCTTAAGGAAGCTCTTGAAATTATGTGCAGTTGTTGCTCTTTATTAATACTCTAATTCTGTGGAAGCTAGAACTAGTTTTTATTTCCCTGCAGTCTTTTCCAGGTTACTGAACCAAAATTTATTGACCAGATGATTTGTAACTAATCACGTGCACCTCTCTTGGAAACTGTAAGCCCAGCTAGTATAATTAGCTTGTATCCTTGCTGATAGCAGCATTGCCCTGTGTAGGGAGCAGCCTAGAGCATGACTAGGAAGCTGAGGCACAGTAGCTCTGGCACCATGAAATCACCACGGAGCCTTTCTGTGACCCTAGCTGAAGACACAGTGAGCCCACTTAGAGTCCCTTGCAGGGATATTCCTTACCTGTCACTGTGTGGTACTTGTGGTCTTCTTTTTCTTGTATTTGTAGCCATACTAATCATCTGGCTACTTAATTTAGACCACTACTGTATTTGCCCTGCATACTTTTCTATAAAAGACTGGTCTTTATTGGCTTTCCTCATCAACAAATGAATTTATTTGGTAAGACAAAAAAGCAGCAGTCTACTTGCACTGTCTGGCAAAAGAGTAGCTCACGTTGTGGGTGTATTTTAAGACAAGAGTGTCTAGTACAAGCTGGGATGGTTACTCCACACACATCAAAGTGAAAAAAGTAATGTTTCTAGACAAATTAAAAAGCTTCAGTGTTCATTTAAGCTTAAACAGCCCACCCACCTCCAATGCCATGGAACTGGTTAACTGCATAAACATCAGGCATACAGCAGTGGCACCAAGCCTCACTGGTTTGATTTGTTTGTCAATAGCCACGAGTAGTGGTGGAACAAGAAAGATCAGTCTCTGGTGGAAAGTTCCTTTCCTTGAGCTCTTTTTCTGGCTTGTTTTGATGTTAGTTACGCTTTCTGGCACATTTTTTGTTCACCTTGCAATTGTAACACACAACTGCAATAGCACAGTACTAAGGTATCCAAAATACTTTGTGACAACAATCCTTCATTTCTTACTGATGTTGGATACCTACGTTGAGAATTTGGGAATGAAGAAAAAAAAAAAAGAGAGAGAAGAGGGCACAGTTACCCATATAATCTGTTTAAACCCATCAGTTTCAGCTCTTTGACTCTGCACGCTTTCTTCCCCACCAAAAAGAAAAAAAAGTCCTGTTGACTGTCTAATGCATTGTCAGACACAGGCACAGACCCTGTTAACCCTCCATAACCTCCCCATGCAGTCACCACCAGACTGTTTCTAGCATGGGCTTTCAGGCTCGCCCTATAGCACCAACAGTTTCTTCTCAGGTAATACACTGCTTTAAGTGAGAGAAGAAAGAAAGAAGGATTGGTACTGTAAGATAAGGCCTTTTGAGGAGGAGGTCAAACTAATGAGAAATTGGCATTCTAGAAGGGGGAAAAAAAGTGACACTTCTTGACAAAGCTTTCTGTCAAAAGAATATGCAACTCTCATAATATGTGGTATGGCAGTTCTTTATCTACTCCTAATGTGACATGGAAAGAAACAGTTTTTCACTTGTTACTTGAGTTTCCTCTGAACTTGCAGTATATGAGCATGCCCTGCTTTCTGCCTAATAGTATTCATTTGAATGCTTATTCCAAAATGAGTTGTGTTAGTTTGATGTGGTTTGAAAGATTTCATGCGTGACTCTCCTAATTGCACAAGAATATTAAAAGCAAGCTATAACTTTTATTTATGCATGTGTCACCAGAAGCATGTGGAGATTGACTCATAAATACAAGTGAATTTTAGCATTAGTGGTTGAAATGATTGCCACTCTCATCTATCTGCCTGCTCCTCTGATGTGTGCACTATATTCCTTACAAGTATAGATGTATGACATGGTAATTACTCCCTGGCTGTGACACCTTGTACTCTTTAATGTTAGCATGAATTAAAATTAATGATGCATTCCCTTAACTTACCCCTCTGAGATGCAGTGGCTGAATTGACGGTTTATATCTGTTAGCTATTCTTGGTGTTGCAGATGGTCACAGCTCATCCACATGGAAAAAGTCAAGGGCAGTAATCAGATGAGGCAGCTAGATGTGCTTGTGCTCATGAGTCAACCCTGAGCTTCACTACACAATTTCTGCATTTTATTTTCACAGCTTTCTTGATGAAAAACTGTTAATAGTGACTGTAGCTGCAGGGTTGAAAGTGTTCTGTTTTCCTCTGTGGTCATATTTTTTCTGTGGTATGTTATATAGATAATTTGAGGAAACTAATTCTTCTTAAATTTCTTATTAGCCCAGCAGAAGAGCTATATTTTGGATCCAAAGAAACTGGAGAGAAAAAATGTTTGATAGTTCTCACTAATGTCACTAAAAATGTAGTGGCTTTTAAGGTAAGTATTTTATATGTGCCTCATTTACTTCACTAAATGTGTAACTTGTTTTGAGTAAGGAGGACAAAATACTATTAAACTCTATTTTCAGTCTAAATTTTTTATTCTGTTGTGATGTTTGGAGCAGATCAAAGAAATCTGGCTGAATTTATGCTTATTATGTACCACCCTAAAGAGGGTAATCAGTGATACAAATCTTTGGAGCACTGACTGAAAAAGAGCTATGGCAGTGGTTACTTTAGTAACCTAAGAGTCTGAAGATCCAAAACAATGCATCTCAATCTGCAGATGTCACCATCAAAGGAATCAATGCAGTTTTGTTTGCTTCAGAGATACTGAGTTGACTTGCATCTTGATTTGGTTTTCCACCACACCTTTTGTGTTCTCTCCACAAGCAAATAACTAAAGTTTCCATACTGTCATATTAAAAATTTTAACATTTAATATTTTTGTTTCTTTTTAAATATGTATGTAAGAGAAAAAAGAAATTATATGCCAAAAATGAAAAGATAGAAGTGGTTGAGAGAGAGGAAAAAGTGAAATACCTGTATCTGATTACTCCTACAAAAGAAAATATTTTAAAGATTTGTCTTAATATTTAAGCTTTTGGGGATTTTAGTTGTTGCAGAGTGAATGAGATTACAAAACAGTCATACTTTGTACGTGCATTTACTGTATGCTTGCTTAGTATTTCTTGTTTACAGGTGAGAACAACTGCTCCTGAAAAATACAGAGTTAAACCCAGTAACAGCAGCTGTGAACCTGGCACATCACTGGATATAATAGTCTCTCTTCATGGTGGTAAGTAAAAGCTTATAATAGATCTTTTCAGAAGTCCAGGCAAGTCTTAACAGGATGATGCTCAATATACCAACCTTTGTATGTGCTTGCTGGGGTTTAAGACTGACAGGCACCTGTGTCTCCTTGCCTGTTGTATGGGAATGTTCCTCTTTGTAAAAAAACCATGGGTGTCAGACAGCGTTTGAGCAACTGCCTACACAGATTTGCTGTTCCACTTACACATAAACAGCTGTTGTCTGCAGCCCATTCTGTTTCTTGAAAAAAAAATAAGGCACAGTGGCAGGTGTCTTGCTTGTGCTCTGTTATAGTGGGAGTTCATCTGTCATAAATCAATTCCCTGAATTGTTGCAAGTTCGGGTGAATTTGCTGGAGAAAGTGTTTTTTACGGAATACTGGGGTGTGCTTGAATCACTCAGATGAAGCTAATTCTTCAAAATTGAACTAGGATTTGGGGAAACTAATCAAAATAGTTGAGCTCAACATAATGATTTATTTCTACTTCTGTCCAGTGTCTGATGTCCTGCAATAAACATTTTGTTGGGTTTTTCATTTTTTGTTTGTTTGTTTATTTGTTTTTCCCCAAAAAGCTTCTATAAGCTGTGTAATAATGTCATTTTGTCTAAGGATACTTCTACTTTCCTTTTTTTTTGTCTTTGAGGGCAGGTTTTGCAGCTTCTCTGCAGGATCGTTTCCTTATAATGGCAGCAGAAATGGACCAGTCTTCAGGAGCAGGTGTACCAGAACTGACACAGTTTTGGAAAGAAGTCCCTAGGACCAAAGTGATGGAACACAGGTAAGCATGTGGTTTTCTGCTGGCAGCAATTTTATTTTATCCAGTATCATTTAGCTGATATATAGCATTTTCTTGCCATAATCAGTGAATGATTCTCCAAACCCAGTTTTGTGCTTACCAACTGAAATATATTGCTGAGGCTTCTGTTCTGCTTTAGCTTATTAAACATAGATTAAAAGTAGTGGAGAATATAATTATTGTCTCTTTAATATCACATGTGCAACTACTTTATCTGAAGAATCTACCTAGATTGTATTATGCATATTTCTGCCTTTTTTATTTTGTCATGCTGGAAAAGTTTAACATTTCTCTTTCCTGAAAATAGAAAAATGCCACAGTCTCAATTTAACAATTTCTGTAGCAAATAAACTCGGTCCCACACTGACTGACTTGCCTGTTATTAGAAGAGCTTCTGCTGTATTTTATAAGTTGGTAGGATTCCACTGCCTTCAACTGTGGCTTGAAATTTTGTTCCTGCATTTTCAGTTGTGGAACAGGTGGACTCTATTAAAAACACTGATGCTAAGGTTTAAAATGGAAAGAAAACTTTTAGATTTTGTTTGCTAAATTTTTTTGGTTTGGGTAAATTTGTAGTAAGCATTTGACTGGCTTGTCCAGTACATCATGTCCTATGAATTTAAAATAATACATTGTAACTGAGCATGCAGGTAATTTTGATCTTGCTTTCTATATCAAAAGCTGTCAAAATGTAATTGTGGACTGAGGAAGTCTTTTTAGACCATCATTGGAGTAGTCATTTAGAAAACTAATCAACCAGAACAGACGATAAAACACATATAATAACTGTGAGATGGACTGTTTACTAGTAATTATACAATGTTGCATTAAATATATGTTTGGTGCGTATTATTTTTTCCCTCTTCACAGGCTCAGGTGTCATGTCGTAGAAAGTAGTAAGCCTTTTTCCCTAACATTAAAAGAGAATGCATTTAATATTCCAGCAAAGACCAATGAAGATTTACATGTACAGGTAACAGTGTATTCCTTTGTCTTGAATATTGAACAAAATTATAAAATGTGATAGAGATAAAAGAATTTGTACAAAACCTCTTTGGTACTATTTTAAAAGCTCAGCGACAGAAAGTAACTAAAGCTGTGAAAATTATTTCATTATTTTGTGATTGGGTGTGTTTTAATAAAGCACTGCTTTCAATGCAGTTTGCTCATTCCCCTTGTGTAGTACAGGTCTGGAATATCAATGAACCTCAGTGGTATGTTTTGGTTCCTAGTATAAAAATGTCACACACTTGATGTAGGCAGTAGGAACTATCCATAACTTCAAATTTTAAGTTCCTGTAGTGGAATTGGTTCCTGAAGTATGTAGTGATAAAAACGGTATCAGTAAGTGATCGGTAAGAGAAATCTTCTTGTGTCCACGTGTGTGTGTATTCCCTCTCCCCTCCCCCTGTTTATAGTTGCTGGCTAAATAACTCACAAGTACTCTCATGTGCAGTAATTCTAATTAAATGAAACTATTTCTGTTTTCAGCTAACTCATTTACTACAAATTAATAAAAGACTTCAAGAGCAGATTGATCGCTGCCTCTGGTTCCATCAGTTATCAATTGTTTTATCATTACTCTCAGTTACTGTTGTTGCCTTCTGCTTCTACCTGATGGGTAGTACCCAGAGAAGCTAAAAAGAACTCCCCTGCACTGGATGTGCTTTCTCGTCGTGGCTGGTTGGAGTGGAAGAGATTGAAGTGCTGCACTCAGATTCTGGAACTGCCAAAGCAAGGGTTGTGAGCCCACAACAATGAATGATGGTACAATTTGCTGGGGGGGGGAAACAAATAAATAAATAAATAGAAGAAGAAGAAATGAATGACCAACAAAGGAAATTATGGAAAGTTGACACATGGAACATGGCACTAAGAAGGTGTTAGAGCTAGGACCTATTTTCACTATACAACTCAATAAATACTACTGAACTGGAAGGAGAAAACCAAATACAACATAATTTAAAGACTGTTTAGGGTTTGTTTTTTCTCTTAACTACTTTAAATACGGTATTTAATTTTTTCATCATATTCATTCTTACATTCAGAATTGCTCTCACAGAAGGTGCAGTCAACTTACTGTATTCTAAAGGTTAACTTGTTCAAGAAAATTTACAGAAATGATGTTGTACAGGTAGATTTTTGATATAATCTGTGTACAGATATTTGCTGTTACTGATTATTTTGGTAATTCAGGCTCATTTCTTTCACTGGTTAAATTCCTTATTTTTATGCTGGATGCAGAGTTCTTGTAAATATTTCCTACCAAATAACATACAGTCATATTGACCAGGAATATAACCCTTGTTTGATTCCAAAGATATTAATGAAATCATCGTGATAAAACACAATTCCTATTTTTTGTTTGTTTGAAAGCAGCTCTTAGTCAGATTGTGGAAGGAGTGTGAGAGCTGACTTTTGATGATCTATTATTGATTCATAAAAGGCTAATAGCATAGTCAGTGTATGAACTTATCCTGAGATGTGCAATATGCTGAAATTACAGATGAATTTATGAAAAAAGCAAGTCAAAAAGCAAGGAAGCTTAAATACTGCTGAAGGCAACATAAAAGTGTTACATCTGCCTTTTCTCAGAAACTGGTGGAAGTGGTGTATGAAACTTGTGAGAACTACTAACAAGGATTCTTTGTACTCATTGCTGTAAATGCATATATTAAAATGATAAACACTTAAAAAGAGACTGATGGTATCTTTCATACATTTGAAGTTTTCACTCTTGATGAGGTTTAAATATTTAAAATAATTCCTTTACTAGAATTAATTTTTGCTACAAATTGGCTTCGTAACAGATCGTTTAGTTTTGTCTGCCGATTTCAGTAGATGAAGAGATCATTGAGGAAAAATAAAGGTCATACTCTGCTTCTGTTTTGCTTACAATATCTTTCCGGTGCATCGTAGATGTAGTATTATTTCTAGAGCAAAGGGCAGTTAAAAAAAATACATTAATTAGCACATTAATAAAGCAGTGATACACTTACTAAAAAAGTTACCATGTAAAAGGCAAGGCTTCAGAACTGCTTGGTGCACAGACTTCTTTTTCTGCAATGCTTTACCACATCTGCATTTTCTTAATTTGTCACTGTTGTCATTTCTATTCAGTTTACTTCTCAGTATTTTGTTTTCTTAATGAGTTGGCAGCTTATATTGTTCACTGCTTACTCTGAAGCTGTTATTTATTTTCATGTGCATGCAACTCATATGCTTATCTTCCCACAAGATGGGTTATTGTCTTATTGAGAAAGGTAACAAAGTAATTTGTAACCTTAAAATAATAGTGACCATGCTATTAAAATGTCAATTCCTTAATTTGAATGGATTGAATAGCACTTTACTGTAAAATTGCAAGAAATATATTCTTACAGTCTTTGCCAATATGAATATTTTAATGTGTTGGTGCTTTCATATATTTTCAGTATTTTATTACTATGTTGTTATTTTCTTTGTATGATGAATCAGATGAACATCTTTTCTATTTTAATATGTTTTAGAAAAATGCACTTATGAAATAAATATAAGGAAATATGTAGTCTTGAATGTTTAGTCTTTTAAAAATAGCTCCATGTCCTGAGGCTTTTGGTTTTCTTGTTAGTCTGCAGATGGAGTCATAGAATCATAGAATAGTTCGGGTTGGAAAGGACCTTAAGATCATCTAGTTCCAACCCTCCTGCCAGGGGCAGGGACACCTCCCACTAAACCATGCCACCCAAGGCTCTGTCCAACCTGGCCTTGAACACCGCCAGTGATGGAG